>JAUJPO010056237.1:0-28611 GCA_032270745.1 Tiaropsis multicirrata
ATCCTGGAATTTTGTGGTCTAAACTCCTGGAAAAAGTAAAAAAATGTCCTGGAAAGTCCTTGAAAGTCCTGGAATTTTTAGAAAAAATATTTCTGTGGTCACCATGATTAAGTCGACACAAAAATTAATCCACTTAAGATAAAGTTTTGCAAATTGTAGTAAAAATATTTTTCGCAAGCATCGGCTCGGCTTTCGTGAATCAATAGTAATTTCAAAAAAGTAGACCCGAAAAAATTTGCAGTACATTGACATCTTTAAAGGAAAAAGTTCTAAATATAAAGAAAAGTCGGGTCTGTGTTTTTAAAAATGCGCGACCAAGGCTAAAATGCAGGATCACGCCTAGTGTCACACACACACACAGACAGACAGATTTCAAAATAGTGCTATTAATTAATAGTATTAACGGAAATTTCTCACCTAAAAATGACTCAGAAGTGACAAATTCTTGTCAAATTTGAAAAAACGTATTAATCAGCCCTAACAGAGGCTATCCAGTGCTGAAAATAACTTAAATATCCATTTAAAGTTTCAAACTTTTTACTTTTCGAACATTTCAAGGATTTCTTTTTGAGCATAAACTTTCGCCAATTGCCCTTTTCAGAATTTTACTTAGCATTATAAACTTTTGCAAAAAAGGCCAAAATTTGCGAAAATTTCTGCTTGTGAAAGTATTATGCCGCAAAGTGCAATTTTGGCAACAAAACGAAAAATTTGTGTAATAAATTCATTTATTTTTTCCAGGTATTTGACATTCGAATCAATCATCAACACATTGCAATCAAAGATTTAGATATTTACGATCGAGTTGGTTATGGTGTAGCTCATGATGAATATATCCCATTTACAATCAAGAATGGAAATATTCGTGTTGGTTCTTACACCTCCCCATTCTCTGGGAGTTTGTATGTCGAATTTGTAAAGGTATTGATTTGATCAATTTTTACATGATTGAAGTACTGATATTTCAAAAGAGTTTGGCATTTGGCATCAAAAATGATGACTGTTAAAAAATTCAGAGTGGGTCATTTTTTCAGACCTTTAAAAGTTTTCAAAAAAGGACTTTAATATTACGAGATTAATTTTTAATGATCTTTGGTAAGATTATTTGATAAGATTATTTGATAAGAGTCACAGTTTAAAATCATAGCTGAGTTCACTTGTTCAGAAATAGCAACTTTGAAATATGTTCTTGGACAATTTTTTTAAGACACCCTTAAACATTGAATGAGACGATGAAAGCAGTCTGTGATCTTGTATTTGATAAACTTTAACACTTAGTTCTTCAATTCATTTATAGACTTATTACGATAACCCGAAAATCAATGCATTGGTAATTTTCAAAGGAAAAGTTGAAGGTACTATTTTTTGTACTACCTTAAGAGAAGAAATTTTGGCGGAAAGAAATTTTGGCGAATTTGGTGAATTGGGAAAAAATTTGCCCAAATTCGCCAAAATTTCTTCTCGCCAAATTTAAATTTTTAGGTCAATCGCCAAAATAAATTCCCGCCAAATTAAACTTTTTGAAAATATTGAAGCCTTTGAAGGTGCTGTTTGCTATTTTGTCGCTGTTTTTACTCCATCTTAAGGTTAAATCTTTCAACAACCGCCAATTAAATTCTCGCCAAATTTAATTTTTTTCTCAAGTCGCCAAAATAAATATGCCGAAATTGACGAATTGGCCCGATCGCCAAAATATCTTTTCGCCAAAATTTCTTCTCTTTAGGTACTCTTGTGGGTGCACAGTTTCAAAAATTAAAAGTTACCAAAAGGTCAATTACACTCTTGTTTTTATAAGCATACGGTACGGTAAATTGCGAGTTAAGCTCGATATTTTGAGTTTTAAAATTAGACTTTAACCTTATTCTTAACAGAGAATCAAAAATACTTAAAATTGCTTAGTTTGAAATATTCTCCCTAAATCACAACAGCTGAGGTGGCAATTATTGATTTTTTTTATTATTGTAGAATTACTTTTTTTAATTAATGTGATGACGGCCGTGAAAAATTACTTTTGTGAAGCATGATCATTTTTTAATGAGGACAATGTCAACAATTAATACTTACAAGTAAAACTTCCATAATTGCCATCTTAGCTGTTATTTGACCTCTTGGAAGTTGATGTGATGATAATATGATGCACATTTTTAATTTTTTAATTTAAAACCTTTACAGTAGATGGCCCCCAGAATGTAGGTTTGTTGAGATTCAAGATTTCCTGACGACAGAGAGGTTTATGAAATGTTCTTTTGGCTTAGTTTGTTAAGTATCAATGTTGTCTTTGAGAACAAAACATTTTTGATGCTAAAATATATTTTTGTTATACGATTAATAGTTTGTACATATTGAATTTAAACAATTATAAAACTTAATAGTTGCATTCTATATTTAAAAAGATTTCAACGTCATTAAAGAATTCAATTGTGTTTTGCTGCTGTCTTCAGTCCGTTCAGTATTAGTTAATGACTTACTTACCTAGCGAAATAAAATGCATGTAGAAGTGTACTTTTGGCTGAGCTTCTTTAAGATTTTGATGACTTTCGTTTTCAAAGTATTTTCAAACAACACAAAAACAATTAGAAGATTTGAAAAATTAGACATTTAAAACAAGAAATAACGATAGTTTTGCCTTGAGATTTTTGGGCTTTTGGGATTTTTCTTAAAATTTTAAATCATTTGGAATCTTTTGACAATTGGATTTTTTTGGATTAAACGATAGTAAAGTGTACAAGAAATTGTGATATATTTTCCCATCGGTTTGCCAAATAGATTACTGAAAATATATTTTGAATATTGTCTGTATACCTTAAAGGGGAAAACTTCGTCGGGAAAAAGTGACGAATATTTGTCCCGACGAAATTTTTATCAAATCGGTTTGAAGGCTGTGACGAGAATTGTGGCAGAGTGACGAAAATTTTGCTGGCAAAGTTTTCTCCGTAAAAGATGTGTATGAAAAACCTTTCGCTTGCTAACACGAGACTCGTTCTCCGTGCGTAACCTCTTTTACGATTGATTTCTATTTTTCCGCTGAAAACCCACAAATACAGAGGTATCTGAGAACGAAGCTACTATTCCAGGAATCGATGGTGGTATCGTATAAATGTCGTTTATAAATTCATTTTGTCACCACCAATTTGAAGTTTTTTTAGCTTGGCTAGTGCAGAATCCAACCTCGCACGGAGTCTTCTCCTGGAAACAGGCTTTTCGAAGGTCGAAGAGAGAATCGAGCGAGAAGAAGAGTATTATCTTTTTAAAGTAGGGAAGTAGAAATTACTGAATGTTGATTTTAAAATTGTTTCGTCTTCTCCTGTTCATTCTTTAGGAAAATAATAAGTAGAATTTTTTTCAAGTGATCAATGGCAGAATGGAATTGGAAACTCATTTGCAAGAATTGAGTAAAACATGTAGACTCGACTCGGCTTTATTACACCTTTGGTTGGCGTAGTCTCGTTATTGTCAGGTTCGGCTTAAAAACGTTGATTGCGGTCTATCAGATCCGTCGTATCGGCTTTTGAACCGTCGTATGAAGGAAAGGTAATGATTGAGACTCTTTGGATGATGGTGTTGACGTCGTGAAGAATGAATGTTGTCGGCGACGCTCCTATTACAATGGACAAACACCACTGTTACTACAAGCAATAAAAACCCGACTTTAATGACTGATTTGAGTATCATATGTTGTTTGTCGTTGATTCCAAAGTTTGCAGATATTGTAATTACCGTTGATGCACACCAGGGATTTATTTATCTCAAATCTTTGTGCACACAATATTTTCTGTTTCTTTTTAATTTTCTTTGGTGCGATTTTTGTGTGGTTGTGATAATTTGGCTGGTTTAGTATCTGTGGTGTTGCATAATTTATACATGAAAAACTTGGGCAAGTCAAGACATGATTGAAAGTTCCTGGTTTGAAACATCATACTGTACTTCTTTGTAGCTTTCTATTTGATTTGTCATTGGTGGAACGATAATTGAAACTCTGCAATAACGAATGAAGAAGGGGAGAAGCTAAGCCAACTTTCCTGGATACTCCACCATATTAAGACTGAAAGCTCGAGAGATTGTGTTTTGATTGTACTCTCTGGTCTCTAAAAGATGGGCATTTGGAGTACCTTAGGGTAACAAAATATGGCGGATTTGGCGGGAACTTAATTTGGCGGATGCTGAAATTTGACATATGCTTAATAGATTCTCTGATTAGAAGTAAGCTCCACGAAAAACCCTTTTTCCTTACAAATCAGTTTAAACGTAAGACCCAGTTGGAAAACAAATGGGAAGTCAAACGGGAACATAAATGTTCGAAAATCTTCTTTAGTTATTTAATTTACTGAATTTATTGTAACACATTTGCACGATACGAAAAGACAAATGCCAAAAGCTAAAAGAAATTCTAAAAAATTACTTTCATATTTACATTATGATTCATTATCGGTACAATGATTATTAATTACATCATCGGAACAAAGGGTTGGTTCATTGACATCGTCATCTCATTAAATTTATGCAAAATATTTTGTGGGTATTGTCCGCCAGCTGCGGGATTATTTGCTGTCCGGGCGGCCGCCTCGACACGATCAACCAAACGCCCGTGCGGAAAAATTTCGTGTTTCTTGATTAGACTTAATGCACTCATGATTTTACCTGTTAGTTAAAAAGGAATGAAAAATAAAATGGTTGATCCAATTTGACCATAAAATCAACCCAGCAGACACATTTTTTCAACGTCCTTTCGACGTCCAGTCCGTGCCTGTTGGGGAAACTGTCAAGGATATAGTAAGTATTTTACAGACCCGAGCTTTTTATCATTTCATTTATACTGAAGATATCATATTCATTTCTTGTTTACTCTCAGGTAAATAAACGCCCCTACGTTTATTAATTTTTAGAAACCCTTTCCCCGCCCGTTAATTATGAGCCCTACTCGTTAACCCGTACACCTGAGAGTACAATTTGAACAATTCGATCGCTTATTGATTCTACTAATAACAATGTAAAGTAGAATACCGAGTTGTAATTCACAATAAGCTGACAGTAATATAGCATGATATTTGATGGGCGAATGCATCTCTACTGCCACCGCAATCTACAAAAAAAAAAACATGATTTCGGATGTTTACATCTAATTATGGTTCTTATCACAACTCTAATTTACCTTACTCTTTAGGCATTTATCTCTCTTTCATCTTTTCACATTTTTAATGACATCAAAAACAAATCAAAGTCTGCATTCTAGGCTTTACAAATGCCTGTTATAAGTTATCGTAAACAACAAACACCATTCAAGGCAGGTATTTGAGCCCATTGAAGTTTCCCATTGAAGTTTTCCATAGTAAAGTCTCTTCAACGAGTTTGGAGAACAAAGCATCGAGACAAAAATTAGTCTCTTTTATTCAAGCAATTTTAAGAGACTTTTGTACTAAAGAACGACATGGTCTCAATTTAGCAGATGAATTATATGATATATCGTAACGCAAAATTGTTAAATAAAACTAAGAATTTCGTTGAGAATAACGATGTTGAAAACAAAATGGTGCCCATACCTCTTGCTCTTCTTTAAGTAAATTTTCACTTCGTTTCTCTGAAAGCTGAAAAGAAAGAAAAATAAAACAAAAGAGTTAGAAATGATTGATTTATTTGGTAAAAAAATCATCGCAGATAGACAGACGGACTAAAATCAGCTTAATTCATAACTCTCAAGCTTAAGACCACTTTAGCTGCGTGTTCAAAGAAATTTTCAGTTTAAATTCGCTATTTCAGTTTTGATGACAAATTTTAATGTATATAAACATTGCCGAAACGAAATAGTTTTTAATGTGAAAATATTAACCTCGTTACTAGTTGGTTTTATTGTAAAGAAACCATTTTAGTCTGTCTCTCCTTTCGTAAAGAATCAAATTTGAGACCACAAGATTTAATTTTCTTGGATAGACAAAGATAACACGAAAAGCCAAAAGGAGGTTACTGTTGATTCATTACGGTTTTAAAAGACCTCCTTTTTATTATGCTTTCCAGTTGGTGGACAGAGTAGGAAGAGAAGCCATGTTTTTACTTTTAAAGGCACGGATGTTAGCTTCGGTATCTCGGGTTTGTGGCAATGATAATTTACACAATCAGGACAGTATCTTCGCACCAGCTTGTAGTACTGTATCAGCTTCCCGCGATGCGCATGCGCTACGATGAATATTGCTGATTCATAATAAGTCCCTGGTACATAATTAGTCACTAAGTAAGAGGAATTCTTGAGTTGACACCGGGTAGGGAATTCTTTTGTAAGCGGGCAATGAAATCCGCTGCCACCACAAACTAATATGGGAGTCACTTTATCTGTTTCTTCTAACAATAGTACTAGTAACTCTTCTAATAATGAACTTAAAGTTACATATTTTAAGTTTTACTTTCCCAGTGCGGGTCCAATATGAGTGCAACCGAGTATGAGACGAAGTTCTAACTTTAATTCCTAGTATTTAAAACTTAACAAAAAAATCTACATCTAGGAATATTATTTGCCTTACTACTTTCTTCAACCCCTGTCCCGCCTTAAAAATCGATTAAAAAGTGATCTTTAAAATGTTTTTAACCCTCTTAACATCATTGATGTCATTTTAAAATTGTTACAACATTTTTTATAAAATGTCAACAAACATGACCTTAGCCTGTCACGAGTGTATTCACATGTGTACGTACAAACAGGATTGAATATTTCTGTTGCGAAATCATCTAATTTCATCGTTCGGTTACCGGCTTATGATTCATGGATCAACAGGATCAACTTTTCTCCTCAATTTCGTCAATAAATATTATCAGTAAAAAGATCCCAAAATTCAGTTCGGGTTCCTAAGATATTTGACCTATTGGGCTATATTTCTCATTTAAACCTGATTTCTTCGACTCACTTTCAATATTTCAGTTCACATTGATTTCAGTTAGACTTCATCACAGTAGTCACACACGTTATTCCAACGAATAACATAAAGACTTCTCTGAAAAGCTTATTATGAGACACAGCAGTAGTAGGCACTGAACATTATTCCAACCTCCAAATAACGTTCTGACGTTGAAACAACGTTGTTTGGACGTTACAACAATGTCCCATCTATCCTGGGATAGACTATATTTTCATCATACCTCAAAATAAAGAAAACGCTTACCCTATGTTTCAGAATGCATGAAAAATCATGCATGCTCTTTCAATCATTACACACTATAAAAATAATATCTCACGCTCTCTAACACATTTATACATGGTATATTTCTTTTATAATTTTATTATTTGATATTATCTTATACGGAAACTTTATAACTTAAAGATTACAATCGTGGAGTATATGTTGCAAGAAAACCACAACTTATGCCTGTTATGAACACCATGGGACAAATAAATCTTTTCTTGACTATCATAATTACAGTTGAATTTCTCTAAAGCTGACACCATTGGTGTCAAAAAGTGTATGTCTTATAGAGGTGTCTGTTATGTAGAGCGACGGTGGCCGAGTGATTTAAGTGTTCGCCTCCCGTTCGCAAGGTTGTGGGTTCAACCCCCAGTCGGGTCAGACCAAAGACTTGAAAACTGGTACTCGCTGCTGTCCTGCAGTCATCATTAAGGGATTAGAGCAAGGATAAGTGGAGAAATCCAGGGAAATGAGTGGCGCCCTCCCCTGCCTTCAGGTAGATAGCTATTGAAAAGGGGGCCTTCAGGTCGCCCTCGACTGCGCTCGCAAACTTACTTATGTAGAGCTTGAAATAAACAGTCCGTTATTTCCAATAAAAGCCTACCTCCAGCATTTTTACCTCTTACAGCCTCTATGGCTTTTGGAAACGTTACATTTCAGAGAGATTTTAAGGAAAATTATTCTTCAATGTGGATTTGTGGCTTAGTGGGTAAGGTGCCGACTTCGTAAGCAGAAGGTTGTCAGTTCAAGCCCCGTCCTAGCCATGGAAATTCGCTAATTACCCCCAGGTGGGAATAGAAGAGATCAGAACATTTCAAATTGAATTCCGACCCTAAGCTGTTGCAATAAGACTGTCAGTGAAGACAGTTAATATGTGGAAGCCGGGACGACACGAACGAAACAAGTGATACTGTCCACATGGGATCAATCTTTTGTGCAACTCGGACGACACACGAAGCTCTTTCAAAAGAATTGAAGATACTTCTTTTTTATTTCTACCAATAGTTCTAAAACCTGATAGAAGTTAGTTAATAAAAAAACCAGCAAAATCTAAAAAGTGGCTTACCATTCGCAGCCTTGCGGCAGTTTGTTCGATTCCTTTGCGATCTTTGTGATCAATCGGTGTTGAAGAAATCAATTCTGTCATGAAACTCTCATATTGAGGTACGCGTTGCAGCTGAAAAAGCAACAAAAGAAATGAAGAAACAGGTTGTATAGGACACTTCTTGGATTGGCAGTAATCCAGTTATAACACTCGCTTAAACCTTTTTATGATAAAAAATTATTACTTCATGATATTACTTCAGATTTAGGTAACTTTAACCGGTTTTAATCAATAAGAAGTTATTTTGTGACTATTAGACTGTAATTATTACATCATTGATAGTGTTGTCAAAACGAGCTTTTATTTTCAAGTTATATTAGCCCATGGTCTATATATGGGGAGGTTTTACCACACGAAAAAAATGTTGGCAAAAACATGAAAATATATCAATTGTGTCGCGCGACTCGTATGTACGTCATGAGCGGACTTGTAACCGCATGAAACAAAAGGTGATAATTATAAAGGATTCAGTTTTGTTTCGATACTTAAAGGATACTTGTAAATACTTGAAATTGAAATGCTATAGATGCAAAATATAGCTAGAGGTATTTATAATAGACTTGTAAAGATAATACACCGTCTAAGCTCTCTAAAATGCTTCAAGGGTGAAAATGAAGGTTCTTATTTTAATTTCTTCCCAGATTTAGTAGAAGTTAAAATGTTAATTAATTAATTAATTAATTCAATTCAGTTCGAAGGTTCAAAGATTACCCTTACCCTGATATTAAACTAAAATCTAGGGTTTTGACACCAATTTTACACATGTTGAGCCTAGACTTAAAGTATACCAAAACAATCTTTAGACCCGCATCTCTTGTTTGAAGCTTGGAAAGCAAAATATATAAAGCGTACCCTGGTATCAGATAAAGACAGCGACTTCTTAAGGAATTTTCTGGCATTTGAATTCTGTGGAGAACTACTGCCATTCGAAAATCCTTTTTTTAATTTTTTGAAAGAGACTCCTTTTTTGCTGTTCTTCTCAGAGCTATCTCGACGCTCTCCACCACCTGGACTGCTATAACTTCTCAACAAGCGGTCAAGCCTCGGTGAAGATGAAAAACTCGCCGGGGGAGTGCTCGAAAGTCCAAATTCTTCTTTATCCAACTGTGTATCAATACCCGTCAAACTCCGTGACGCTTTACGTAACGAGCTCCTGAATTTCTTTCCACCGCTACTACTTCCGCCATTTTGGTTGCTAGGTTTCACAGAATACAAACTCTTAGATCGTATCCACTTGAAAGGTGTGAAACCATACTCATCCTCCAACATTTTGATTGGTAATAATTTCAAATATCAGTGCTCGTCGTCACTCAATCTCTATCAAGGATTTACTTCTTCCAATAATTGGATTTCAACTAGTACATTGATTGGGTTACTTCTTTCAAGCTTATAAATATATTAATTATATCATGAAATTTTGTAAACTAAAAGTATGGTATTTCGTTCAGATTGACATTAATCCATAACAGTAAAAATGACTATAAGTTTTCTATGCCCGTTGAATCGTTTTGTCCAGCTTTGACCAGTCAATGAGATATCCACTCCTCGACATCGCCTCTTGGTACCAGTATTTAACCCACACCTATCTACTTTTAGTTAGACTCTAGCAATAAATGGTATTTTATATAAACAAACCAAACATCCCCTTTCTTTCCCCATATCAGTTGTGTAAGATCCTCTTTCACAAAAATGTATAAAACAACAAAGCAACTCAAATTTTACCAAATGTAAACTTTACTTTCAAAAATTGCTCCACACTGCAAACACTACTCATTCTATTGAAAGGTTAATGCCTTAAACTTGATATTATGTTAAACAAGATGCAATTTTAAGATTCTTTTTTTTTTATTTACTTGGATGTTTCAACACAACTTCCCATGGCATAAAATTCACTCAAAAATTCACTCTCTGACACGAGTCTCTTGATGCTTAAAGACGCTTAGGTTTTTTGAAACACGAGACCATGTCGTCTTAACACTTTTTATTTTTGCAGCATTTTTTGAAACAGTAGGGAATGAATGCTCGCCACCGGAAGGTACTCGCGTCACTTTATTTATTTTGAATCAAAATGTTTTTCAAAGTCAACATTATGTTCTCAACAACTTCGACGGAGAGTGTTAATTATGTTCATATTCCTTATTTGGAAGTAATTACTCTCCGTCAAACTTTTTGAGAACCTTCTGTATCCGCCTCTGGACAGTTATTTTGTTATTTTACTATTTTATTATTTGATGCTAAGATACACCAAACACTGGCCGGTTTCACAAAGAGAGTTTGCATTGCGCTTTTCTATTAGATAACAATCAGTCACTACCTTAAAGGTATTTAATTTCGCGAAATCTTTTATTTGATGCTTTTAGCCTAGAACCCATAGGAAAATGAAAAAAATCAGGTGAAAAACTAGCAAAATCGGGAAATTAAATACCCGTGAAATCGCGAATCGCGAAATTAAATACCTTTAGGGTAGTAGGGCATTTTAATCATCTTGTTTTGAAAGAGAAAGAGCCAGCAAATTATAGTGACTAAGGAAGACGAGCCGGAAATTTTCAATTTTGACTGCTTTACAATAAAAAGTAGAGGGCCATGGCCCCGCCCCCCCCCCCTGTTGGTGCGGGCCCTGCTCTCCTACCTAATACTGTAGTCGACGACCTAGTCACAAAGTTTTCCAGCACGAAGGATTTTCTATCTTTTAATATTTATCCCTCTAAAGCCATCTAACCAACAAGTCCCTTCACAACATTAAACAACTTTCTAGACATCACTTGAAGCAAGACAGATGAAATCTAATAACAGGCTTTTGAACAGAAAAGCCACAATCAAAACAAAAAAAAAGAAAATTGTCAAACTTTAAAAAAAGTCGTTCATTCCTGGTCGTATTGGCATCTAGTAAAGGTATAATTATGTCACCTATTGTCTCTCTTAATCACCAGCTTGTAGAAGTGATCGCATTTCGGAGTGTATCAAAAGTATTTATTTCATAAGAAAATTGATGACTGATCCATCCAATGTCTATTCTATTGTATATCCGCTGTCGTTTTTAGTTTTATTGAAATAAGTTGTTTTAAAGCCAATGTTCCAGTAAAGTACATTAGAAATAGCAATTTGGAAACTCGGGCTTCAGAACTCTTTTCAAAGTATAAAAGGTTTCGTTAGAATCTCAATTACTTGAAGAATTCTATCAAATATTTCGTCAGATTCTTATAAAGAAATCATCTCTATCACATCACATTACGCATTTGAATCCTATTTCTAAAAACCAATCACGTCAATATACAGTTGGCACCTCATTACTTCTTGGAATAATTATTAGGTATCACTCCTCTTCCCGTCTCCCGCATAGCATAATTTCCTTTAAAAACCATCATTAAATGTGTATGTTGCAATGTTCGTCTGGCAGCCCGTTTCGTCTCTACAAACTACTACTTTTTTTATAAGAACAAATTTATAATAACATCGAGCCTCAGATTTGATGGTAAATTTTGTACCAAACACTATGAAGAACTCACAATTTGAGCGTGGAAATTTTCCCAATGAAAGCTTAGACCCAGGGAAGTATTTTAGGCATATATCTAAGGTTGGTTGGGGTTGGAAATTTTAGGTGGAAATCAAAGTTAAGATCCTATAAAAAAAGAAGTGTACTGTATCTGATATCGTTTTGAATTCTAATGTGGAAAGTCTCAAATTATGTATTTTCATCCATATTCAGGATACATATATTATTTTCACAGTCTTCCAATAGCGAGTTGAAGATTTTTTTCCCAAAATAAACTCTCTAGCTTTTGAATGTAATAAACTGAATTCGGCAAAATTGTACTTCTTCGTCAATTCCATGAAAATGTTTGTTACCGAGTCACCGAGCTACATAGGACTCATGGACGATTGATATTAATCGAAAATATTACGTGGTAAACTTTGACTTTTTTCTTCCTTTTTCATGGTGTGTTAGCGCCTCAGTGACATTGCGTAATTACGCGATTCTGGATCCCTTCAATGTCCACATTCATTAACATCCAGTGCCAATGTATGTCAGCCCAATACTGTTTCAGAAAACGGTCGGTGATACCTATCTTACGTATAACATAAATGCAGTATCTCTCTTTTCTTGCTTATCATACTAATGGTATTACTGAATTTCTATCCAAAACTCGATAACGTGAAGAGTTTCTTTAGAAAATTAGACACAATTTTCATTTTTCATTTTTAATGCCCTGCAGGCGTTGTTTCAGAACCTTATTTGGATGTTGAAAATATGTTGAAATAACGTTGTGTGTTTGTTGAGAGGTAGAGAATAGCGAATGTAATTTCAAATGCTTACCGGCGCTAGTATGAGAGCCTCTAAGGTTGGTTTTCCTGTGACACCTCTTTGCATGTTCAGAAATGATGTAAAGGCTGCGTCGCTTCTCTTGTTCTTCAATGTTCTAAACAGAAAACGACCAAAGAAATATTCAATTGAGTGGGAACAAGTGCATATACTTATCAGTAATGATTTTACAGATCCTTCACTAATGTATTTCCCAGTTTTTTCAAAGGTAACGAATCGAGTGGGAATTGAACCCAGGACCTCTCGCTTTCTGGGTGAATGCTCTCCCAACTGCACTATCGGTTCATTGCTATTACGCTATAGTTCATGATAGATATTTAGTTGCGTATACGGCACAGACGTTTTTATCATCCTTCAACCGCGCGGGCGAGATCTGTTTCCCTGCTGTCAGTATTCGATGCAATATACGACTTGAAACAGTTATTATTACACCGAGAATATTAACCGAGATTTGTTCCAAAAAAGTTTTTTTGTTTTACCTTAATGAAAAGACATAGAGGATGATTGCCTACTGCTGACGTCACTTTCTTTTCCTATCAGACTTCAGTTTTTATAAACGAAGAACTAGCTCGAGCAATAACTCTATACACAACTCTAATTGTTACAATATTGACAAATAATTTTACCCAGAGAAATTAACCGCTAGTATTGTTACGTAACTTTTGGGTAGAAAGAAAGCTGTTCATCTATCATTCCTATCTGTGGCTCATTGGGATCCGCTTGGAAAAGAAAATCGCTCGAAAAAGTTCGATTTCTTCGTCCCAGTGGAAAACTGGAGGTTTAAACCCCTTGTGAAAAAAAACAGGAATACTGAAATAGATTTAATTGACCCCAAAGTAAAAGACATTGTGAATTTACCTACTCTAGTGGGTTAAAAAGTTTGAATTTTCACTTCATCGAGGTTCTGGCTTTTAAATTCAAGATGTAGATCTTCATAGATCTTTCATACAGAGCAGCAGCTTTCAATAAGATTCTTTCAACAACTGTGTTTTTAAAATTCAACATTTCTTTCTTTCTTTAGGACAATGAAGTTACGTTGAGGTTACTTCACACGATCAAATAATGAGGACAAAGAGTTTCCAAGAGCATAAGGTATGTTTTAATGTTTTTATATCCCCCTTAAATTGATTGTTTTCATTCTCTAAAGGTATCTCTTTAATTTGTCAGAGTTTGCTTATAGAGCAGTGGGTGGCTTGACTCTTAAAGTTGGTTTTGTGTTTGCAAGTATTTTGAAATTACGTAAAGATCTTGAAATATATGGATTAGGTCATCCGCATAATGGTGACCTGTCACTTTTTAAACGAATTTCAGATTACCATTGACTTGGACTCTCACTATGTGAAGATTGATCAACGAATGCTGTTTCTCATATAATCCATATAAAATATATATTCATGTAAAACCGGAAATTCATCTTCAAATTTGAAAACACGTATTCAACGCAGCTATTATCTTTTCCCTGAAATCATAGGCAAGTCTCAAGTAAAAAACGTTTGACACACGACTTATCCTGTATGCTTCGTTTGAGTAAAGAAGCAAACGAAAATTTGATTCTCATAGTGATAATACTTACAATTTCGCCAGGTCGTAGAAATTGTAATAATTTTCATTTGTGTTCCAAAACGAGTTATTAAAAGCTTCACCTAAATGTGTTAAAAAGATTGAACGTTTTGAGATCGATCGAGATTTCCAGACACCGCTAGCATGCCTTGGTAGAATTTTTAAAGGTTTGCATTTTTGACTCCGCAATCACGGTCATAAGGTTTTAGGCAGAAAATTACCAAAACCACAGTAACCCCACTCAACGCTTTTGAAAGTGGTCTGTTCGCATACATGGTGGCAATAGCTGATCTTGTTTTCATCAACCTTTAAGGAAAGAGAGAGCACTTTTTTTTTTGTAAAGGTCTACATAAATTTTGACCGTGATTGCGTGTGCAACTTGGATAAACTTGTTTGAGAAAGTCCATAAAAAGTATACATATGATTGAGTCCATAAATAGTATACATATGATTTGTTGGTATAAAGCCCCCGGACCGGGAATTTGCATAGGTAAAAAGTCTACTTACTGATCAATGTTTCTTCATTATCCCAAGAAGCAGTGATTTCCTCAAGCTAAAAAAAAAAATACAAAACATACATTTTGTACCGAATAGCGGAAAATTCTTTTAACAGTGATTGAATGGTTTACCATAACAGCTTTCCTAATTACCTCTTTACGGCTTCACTTAGAACATGAAATTAAATTGGCATCACTAACCAATTAATTTATGCCTTTAATGAAACAACAAGCCGAATATGTTGACCGGATACAAAGTTCTTAAGATTGGCTGAAGGTACTCAAAAAAAATTTGACGGAGACCGTTGACTTCCAAGTAAGGAATATGAGCAAAAGTAACACTCTCCGACACAATGTTTCAATCAACAAAAAATCCGTCAAATTTTTGAGAACCTTCTGTATCCGCCCGCTTCTGATTCGGTCTCTTCGAATTTTCAAATCTTTACGTCATCTGTAGAAGAGTGTTCAAATTTATCTCCAATGAAAACCAGTCAAAAACTGACAATCCTATGTTTCAAATGTTTCAAGCCTCTAAAAGTCCAGTTGCAGTTATCTTTTGGACAAATTTTAACAATATTTTGTTCCCAAAATTTGCGAAAACGAAAAGTTAAATTTTTCTTGGTGTCTAGTTTCACTTTATTATAATTCTACGAAACAATGTGTTGATTGATTTACGACGAATTTTATGTCTACTTTATTTCCAGTCATCAATTTTATTTGAAAAGTCAAAATATATTCACCAAAATATTTTATGAAGTCAAACATCAGACATAATATATCAACCTTTTTCAAATCAAAATTGATCTGAAAACTATATTTTTGTTTAATTTTTCTCCCCTGTGTTCGTAGAAAAAAACGTGGTTTTGACAGCAGTTTACATCATACAAACAACAATTTGTCCCTCGTAAGGAGGGTTCTCTAAACGTACACAAGCTTATACTCAGAGGTTAACTGCGCTCCACCGGAGAGTAAAAACCAACCTTATTTATCAACTGATTTGAAGTTAGCTCTACTTGTGTTGTGCCATCAAAGAGTAAACAAACTTCGGCTTCGTTTAAGCCCCATGATCTAATGAAAACAAAACAATGCAACAAATTACACACCTATAAACACTGACTGACACTGAATGTTAGCATCAAAAATTGTATTTGATATAATAATGATGAGATAGAAGTTGTCTTTACCACGTAAACAACCACATTAAAATTTCACACTTTTTCTGCTTTTTCTCAGCATTTAAATTCTTTTACGAGAACCCGTTGACGAGTGAGTGACTCCCAAGTACACGGGAAAAATTTCTGTCAAAACACACAAAGGTGTGGTGAAACTCCAGTAATTGATCATTTTGGTATTTTTACCCTTCTTTCGCTAACAGGAGCAGGGTACCCTCATTTCACATGGCATGGCATAAAAAGGGTGTGTTCACGGAAGCCTCGTTGTTGGAATCGAACTTCATGAACTTTAAACTTCAAAGGCAGATTGTGGTCACAGTGATTGGAGTCAGACAATTCTTTTGGTACCTCTGAAAATCCCTTGGTCTCAGTGTTCTAAAAGAATGGGCATTATGGCTGAAAAGCAAGTGGCTTTGAGCTATGACCAGTACACTAATATTCGTAAAAATGGCTCTTTTTGACGTACGACGTACGTCATTCGGTGTCTATATCCTTCAGACGCAAATTTATTAGACCATTCCGGTCACCAAAGGGTCTTAATGGGTCTATGATTTTTGTGTCCGCTATCAACGAAATTTAGAAACACACTTACCTTAAAGGAATTTTGTAGATAACTTCAGCTAAGCGTATTCGATCGTGGAATTGTTTTTCGGAGCTGCACAAATCACGAACTATTTGTTGTCTTCCAGTGTTCTCTAAAGAATAATTACCAGTGAAAAAATGTCCAGTCAATTCGATGACATCTTCTAAAGGCGGTAAAAGCCTCATCTTTGGTATTCTTCAATCTATAAACATCTAAACATTCTGTTCACCTTCTCCACTCTCTTACTGTCTCTACTTCGTTATTTTTCCAAATGCAAATACAGTTTTTAATTACCGGAGTAACGTCTATAAGTTTAATGAATTCCTTCCGCTCACTTTGACATACTTTGACGAAACGCCATAACGACCAAGTAAGCTTACCTTGTCTTAACCTGGACATCAGATGGTGAATTTTGTTCGCTAAATATGTACGCTAAAACTCTAAAGACTTGATGAAAATAAGCATCTGACGAATTTGGCCGAGTCTAGTGATACAACATTTTTGAATTGCGTCATTCTTCGTAAAAATAGATTTTTTTATTTTTGATTGCTTTTAGTTCGTGCCTAGCCTCCCTAAATTTTAAAATTAGCGCGGTCATATAAGGTCTAAACTCATCAGATGGTTACTTCGGTACAGTAGCGGTAGAAGATTCACCATCTGAATCTCAGGTTATAACTCTTCTTTGGGTTATACAATCGTTTTCTTGGCCGTTTGATTGTAAATGTATTCTTTTCTTATCGCCTCATGTAAAAAAAATCGTTAAGGGTGTGCATTTCAGGATTCCCCACTAACATGTTCTCTCGATATACTTCCCTCGTCTGCATTTTCAAAACTTTCTGGCAAAATAAAATGACTAAATCGAAGCTCATCACGCATATTCTGCGATACGGTGCAGAAATTCCTTTAAATTAAGCGTCACGCAATACGTCGGAACTTCATTTAGACGTCAACGTTTAAATAACGCTGTGTCTGCTGGGGAGTTAGAGAACCATAGCCCACGGTTGACATGATACACCCAATTACAAGAAGTGCAAAAAAAAATTAGTATAAAATATAGAGGTCATATTTTTCAGATGAAACGTCTGAAGGAAAAAATGCATTCACAAAACTTTCTTTTCCTTTCGAGAAAAAGCTTTGGTTGTTAAAAACAAAGAGGTGAAAAGGGCAAGAATATATTTTTTTATCAAAAACTCGTATGATATAATATGGGCCAACAGTGGTGATGGGCCAACGGTGGTGATCTAGTTGCTACAAGTATACAAAATAACTGAACAAGAATCTAAAGATTGTCGTGCCCGATACACGAAAACAAATGAGAAGGCTTGTAATTTCATTTTTCATTTTCATCTAAATATTTTGTATTAAAGGGATTCCTATCTTTAAGCCTAGATGTAAATCTTTTTGAACGCCAAAAGCTTAAGCGCTTAATAGTTGATCCAAAGCTACATCTTAAAAAGAAAATATTTTCAGTTCAGAAATTTGAACCAAACGCCTCTTGAGAGCTTCCTTTTTCTACCTAATATTTCTTCACTCACCTTGTTGCGTTTCACCGAAAACCAAACAATAAAAGTTTAGTATATACACCAAATAAAACTTGTTTATATCCTTCCGCCAACCGAGTCTCCAAAATCACATAAATTATCGCCTTGAAAAAATTTCATTCTCATAAACAGCATTTAGCATATAAAAAATCCCTATGTTGTCAAACAAAGTATTGTCGTTGGTAAATAAAGTTATAAAGGATAGAGTCAATTTTAATGAAGGTTTTATTTTTTGATAAATATTTGCAAGTTCTTGAAGAGATGTATGTCCCGAATCAAAACCAAAACAAACATTTTTATATCATTTATCAAACATCATGAAGTCATTTTTCATCATTTCTCAGTACTCTGTTTTATAAAATATGTAGCCTCCAGTTGATATTTTTTCTCCCATCAGCTCTTCCTAATTATCTACTTTCCCGGGGGGAGAGGGGGAACACTGACTTTGACGACCAACGGGGACGTGCCACCCGGAATCGAAAAGTGGACCCGGTCAGAAATTTTTGACAAGTTTTTGGCAAATTTGCCAGATTTTTGAACCCTGTCAGAATAAATTCTCATGATATTTGAAAAAAAGTCCTAAAACTTTTAAAAACCGATCCTTATCAGAGCAAATGTCTTGGTCTTTGCCAATTTTGGGACCCTGTCAGACTCAGACCTTCAAAAAAGGTACCCGGACCGGCAGCACGTCCCCGTACCCAATTCTGCCTATTTTTTTCCAAAAAGAATACAGACCCTCAATCGAGGACATCCATTTACGGCAAAATAAAATGTAGCGGATTTCCGAGGATATGCACCAAAATCCATAGAAAATAAAGTGAATATCTAAGATGGTTGTCCAAAATGTCCAAGAAATGTTATTGTTAGTGTTCGAACTGCTGACTTTAACTTGAATATTTTACCAACGTTTGTTTTGTCTGTTTTTACAATTCTCCTTGTTGAAATTTTCTTTACTCTTAAACCCCAAAAATCTTACCATCAAATCCAGATTAAAAACCAAGAAAAACTAACATTAAAAAACCTTAACAAAATAGTCATCTCGCAATATACTGCAATATTGTAGTAAACGTGGAACATTATTTTAACGTCCAAGCAACGTTGTTTCAACGTCGGTACGTTATTTGCGCGTTGGGCCAATGTTGGAATAACGTTCAGTGCCTCGTACTGAATACAGTTTTGCTTTGGATCATCCCATGGTTAGTGCGTTGGCATAAAACCAAAAATCGATCAACAACAAACACTTAATGGTATAATTAGGTTAGTAGCGAATACGGATTTTGATGTCCTGCTTCTGTAAAAGGGATACCATTTTAACTTAATCATGCTTAAATGATGCTTTAAGAACAGGCGATGTCTCTTTCACTTCAGTTTAAAAGCACATTCGATCTATAGGTGGATACGGAAGGTTTTCAAAACCTTTGACGGAGAGTGTTGCCTTTGGTCATATTCCTTATTTGAAAGTCAACACTCTCCGTCAAAAATTCCTTCTGTATTTTTTGGACCTTGCTTTCCAATGAGACAACTTATCTTTATTGAATTTGAATACTAAATATTACAGGAAAGTTTTCTTAGAAAGATTCCATTTTTGTTGCAATTAGTATTGCAAATTCTTTAATGATATACAAATTGGAAGGGGAAAAAAAACACCTTATTATAATCGATGAATAGTGTCAGAAAAATGAAAATACCTGCCCTACGAAAGTATCAGTCTTTTAAGTACCCGCCCATTCGAACCTGTGCTGTTACCTTAACCCATGGCGTTTTAAATCTTAGAACGCCATGCCTTAACCCTATTCGCACCAGGATTTAAGGGCGGTTCAAAACAAGGGGGGACTATTTTTTGTACCAGGCCTTAACTTTGATCTAGTTGTCCTTTTTGCATGATATTTGGTACACAATCCTTACTATAAATAGTAAGAAGTGACAAAAACTTTTTTGATGGCGTCACTCATCATGCTGATGTGAGTAAAAATAGAGAATTGTCATTTTTTTCGTCAAAAATGAAAGTCGCCAAATTTCGCGCTGAAAAAGAATTTAATAGCTGGAAAAGACTGTTTTATTCAAATTATGCATAAAATTACGATTTAAATGATATATTTGACATTAAAAGCTAAAATATGCAAAAAGAATTAACATTTTTCATGACACCTGCTTGTCAAAAATGACATCATACTGATACTATATAAAATAAAAGTTACGAAAAGTTACAAAATTTCCTTGGTAGAGCATTTACATTTCAGGAACTATTACAAAAAGTTTAACTTTGGTAAAAAATAGCCCGAGTACGAATAGGGTTAAAGGTAAGAATTGTCCGGAATTTAATTTAGCGGATGACAAAAATATAGTTTTCAACCTTAAATTTTCTAACCTTAGATTGGTTTGAAATGATAAGAAACGGTATTTTAAGTTTTAGCAGAATTTAAACGAACTTGGTTTTTGATATTTTGACCGAAACTGATATATTCGCCGCCAAGTTCCGCTCCGGCTAAAATTTCTTCACTTAAGAGTAAACTGAGCAAACCCATACTCTTAATGTTAAGCATAATGATGATTACTAAAATTCCGGGACCTAGAAGATTAGAACCTAGGTCACATCGGTTGTCTTAGATTCTTTGTTGATATGCGTGAATCACATTACCTAGCGCATGGCTCAATACATATCATGTACATCAACTTCAAACAAAAGTCATTCCTGCTCCTCTAACACGGATGTCAAGTTTATGGAATAGGAGGACAGACGGGGTCTATAATTTTCACTAGAATATTATTCTAAAGAAGAAACTCACCAGTTATATCTTCGAATTTCTGTTCGGATGTTTTGACGACTTTCAGTTCTTTGCCAACAAAATCAATTGAGGGTGAATTCAAATTGATGGTTACGTGATTGTGTTTATCTTCTAATGCATAACTTTCCAATTCATCATTCAAGAGGTCTTCCAGCTCCTCCAATACTTCCCTTAATTTAGAAGTACCTGGCACGACAATCTACGAAATAGCAAAATAGTAAATTTCGAATGAAAAATTTGGTAGAATTAACTAGTTTGATCGAAATCTGTATCCCGAAAATTCCTTTGATTTAGAGGTGTCTGGAAATTTATTTAATGAAAATAAAACTGGGTGAAAATTAATTAAAATCTTGGTCAGGTTTACTAAAATAAAAATCTAAAAACGTCTCCAGTTTTTCTGAATTTCCTTTAAACTGAACCAATATTATATCCATGAGTTGAGGTGAACATGAAGAAACCACTGTAAACAACTTTTTGAATTGAATTATTGCAAAAATTTTATGCAAGTAAATTCAACTATAAAGTTTTTTCCATTTTTCTTTTCCTTTTTAAAACTTCCTTTGATTTGGAGTATCCGGGTCTCTACAGAACCTTGCATCAGAGGAAACTTTGAATTGCGAATCTGAATACTGAATAAAATGACGTAAAACGATGTTTACGAAATTTTAACCTTCTATCAATCACGGAATATAAATCACGATTTATTTGAAGCCTCAGTCTTTCAAACAATCCACCCCTCTATAACCTGTTTCACGACAATTACATAAAAATTTAATTTTTTTCCAGCAAAACTTTCCCCATTACGCAATATTTTACACGAAAGCACCCTAAAAATCCGGGTGTTTTCCACCAGTTTTTTGAATTTTTAACAAAAAATAGTAGCAAACCTGGGGATGTTTCCGTAGAAAACATTACGTAATGGGTATCATGTCATGAATAAGAGTTCTCTCAGCTAGCCTACAAGCCATTTGTTCACCAAACTAACATGCCGAATGGTCAATTTCACCAGTAAAAAATTCAATTTGCGAAAATATCATCCCTATTTCACCCCTCTGAATCTTGCACTCTGCTATCATGTCGAACCGGAATAACCATGTACGGAATAAGGAACCGAATATGTGTTTTGAATGCGGAAACATCCCCTAGCGCCTATGTGACAACATATATTTCCATTAAAAGAATTATTTCCTTTGATTTTCCAAGCTTTTTTACACAATCTTTCCTTTTCTGTGCGACAGGACATCAAATTGAGGTTACATCGAAACCAAACGGAATAAAGAGTAAACAAAATCCAATTTGAAATCAAAAGGAAAATATTTTGATAATTTAAGAAACTTTTAAAGGATTTTTGATTTCAGATTTTTTTAGACTTTCTGATATAATGGGAGTGGGTTCCAAGATAACGCGATCACGGAATTAGGCATGATTTTAACGGTATTCCACAAAACAAATAACGGGAAAGCGGTACTAAGACTGCCTAAAAAGCGAATTCAATATTTTGGTAATTTTAAGAATTTTCAACGATATTTCGGTATTTTGCCAAACATTTAACAGGTTTTCGGGACTCTACACCCTCGGGTGTTACCGCCTAATAAAAGATGACGGGCGTGTATTATTTGCTATAATGTGACGTCATTTTATCTGCATCGTGACCCGCCGAAAGTTCCTTTTTTTTTTGATGTCGTAATATAGATGTCAAAGGAATTTAGTTTGACTGTTTTTCTTATGACGTAAAATGTTGGTATACGATGAGATGCTAATATCATGTTCCTTGTATCATATTTCAGTTGAAACCTCCGTGATAATGTTGTCTACACAACACACTTACTTGGCTGAGAAAGCATGATTTCTGCCCTTCGAGAGTCTTATTTTATTTAGCCTGGACAATCAGGTCTCCGGTGTTGTTCGTTTTTTAATGGGAAAGTAACAGAGCCGTTTAAAGGCCGATCTCCACTTCACGCGCTCAGTGGAAACCGGTCATAAGGTTTTAAAATCTCTTAACAAGAGCTAATAATTTTCCCAACCTAGTTTTTCTGAAGGGTACTGCATGGAATCAGTAGTTTTTTTTAGCAAAAATGATATTCGCGTGTGTTGCTTACCTTACAACTCAATTTAAAAAGGTATTCCTATATGTGATTTATACACCACACAATGATCATAAGCTTTGAAATGAAAAATACACAATTGCGAACAATTTATAGTAGATTGAGTGGAGACCCATCTTAAGAAGACAGTTGAAAATATAGATTTTTCCGTCCGGCATCATGAATAAATAAAGGCCCGCCGTACTTACAACTTGTTTAATTCCATTGGGTAAAAGAACATTTATAGGGTACATAATATCATGTGGATTTGCGCTGACTTTCCTCAAAAACGCCATATGTGATTGCTCGTTCGAATGGTCTATATCCAACCTGTGACCATAGCCACTTGCTTTCCGCGTCCTGGATGGCGTACGCAACATGGGTAGCGAGATTTTTCGCTTCATGACCCTTGGAGAAGCCATGATGTATTGTTTTCAGGTGTCCTGAGATTGTTGTATCCTTTATTTTGTTGTGTTTTTCATATCCAGGGGGTACGTCGCTACCATTCTTTTTTAGGCTTTTGATGTTTAGTATAAGTATGATTCTTTCTAAAGTAAAAGGTAAAGATATAGTAAGTAAATTAATATTCCCACCATTTTTCTTAACACCAACCCCCTGGATATCCGTGCCGAAAATTTCGAACCCCCCCCCCTGGATATCCTTGGTCCTCAAAATCTTACTCCCTGGATATCCTAGGATATCCAAAATTTTGAACCCCCACCCCCTGGATATCCTTGGTCTTCAGATTCTTACCCCCTGGATATCTTAGGATATGGAAAATTTCGGACCCCCTTGGATATCCTATATACTCAACAAGGGGGGGGGGGGGCGGACTTTTTCTGGAAAAGCCCTATCAGTTGGTTGCACTACGTATTTATCACAGTATTTTACTTCCATTGAAGAGGCCATCTTCACTTTGTTTAATCACGTATCACGCCAGAAAAAACTCTCAATCACGCAATCAGGCAAACCCTTGGGGAGGGGAGGGGAGGGGAGGGGAGGGCTCATTGGCTACACGTTTCTTTATAAGAACAAACTTTATAACAAAACAAAAATTAAAGCTCGAATAGTCTATTTTCACTGTTCTTAACTTTTGCTAAGAACAAATTTAGGCTTCCTCCATTCACTCCGTTCCTTATAAAAAAAAATGTTTCGTTTTAATAATGATACAGCTTCAAATGTTTTATTTCTTCTTTCTGAATTATATATCAATATTATCATATATTTCATCTGTCGTTCTTCAATACAAAAGTCCCTAAAAATTGATTGAATAAAAGAGACTAATTTCTGTCCCCATATGCTTCGTTCTCTAAACTCGTTTAAGAGATTTTACTACGGAAAACTTTAATGGGCTCAATTTGGCAGCTCCAAAACCTCTTCTCCCAACATTGTTTCGACGTCCAAATAACGTTCAGACGTCCAAACAACGTTTGTTAGACGTTAAAACAACGTCCCGTGTCTGGTGAGTTCCCTCTTCACTCGAGTGTACTTAAATAAGTTCATCCTCCAGTTTCTTAGAAAAAGCCCGATTGTTGAAACTTCTGAACTAGTTAGTAATGTAGACATTTTTGATAAGGTTGAGAGAAAAAAATGTCTGTAAAACCGACCATTTATCATCAGTTATCATCAATAAGAATTGAAATTTTAACACGATACACCTAGACAAACTCCTTTTGAAATCTTAAAAGTCTTTAAAGCTAAGGAGAAAAAAACATGCTAGGATTTATGATATGTCTTTTCCGTCTTCATTTTTCATGATTTATTAGTCTTTTTACTTATCCCCGAACGAAAGCCGATGTAACAAATTGTTATTTAAAAATTATTTAGTTTCCCACTATTCGCGGAAGTCAACGCAAATTTATGTTTATACACCATTGTGTCTGTGACCCAATGAGATTCGCCCCCACTGGTCACCCCAGTGTGGAAGAGTCGCTCGAAAAAATGTCCGTGTTTTCGCCCGAGTTGAGAGAATGGTTTCCTCAGTAGAAAGTAAGATATTCTTTCTCACCCCAGTGGTAAAACAAAGAAATACAAAGAGAAAATACGATTAAACACCAATAGATATTTATGACCCCCACTAGAAAAAACATTACTATTTCACCTAACCTAGTGGACTTTCATCCTATTGAGCTTTTAGTACTCACTGAGGGGCACGGATGACGTATGTCTTTAAATTATAGTACACACTTACAGGTTAAAGTGGACCCGTTTAAGTATTAAAGCTCTTGCTCTATTAGGTTATTTTATATATTTTCATTCGCCAAACATAGTTACTTCAATCAACTTGCCACAGACACCAAGTAAAAAAATCACCTCCCTTAGCTTTTATGTAAGACAGACACCATTACCATTATATACAAAATCACTCCTCTCGTTTTGCTAAACCCCATACAGAATAATCATTTTTTGATTAAAATCTTGTTATATAAAGACGTTACTTTTTATACTTTTATCTCCCTCCCATCAACACATCAACACACCACATCTTTTGCGATAAAGAAAAACAGTAGCTTTTTAGATTTTATATTCTTGCAGGATGTTAAAGATGTTAGATATTTTAAAGGGGGAGGAAGCTCGTCCCCTTTATAATATCTCGCGTTTGATAAATTTGCCGCGCTTTACTATTTTTGTTTTAAGAAGGCGGTCAATTTTAATTTGATGCTGTGTTTTCGCACATCTCAATTTTCAATTTTTGCGATTTCTCGTTTGCCTCAACTCTGCAGTATGCAGTAACTTCTTGGTAGAAAATTGGTCATTTTTTTATTGTTAAAAACAAGAACAAGAAGGTGTAAACACTTTTTTATGACTGTCAAAACAACTGCAAGCAATTTTTACCAAATTGTCTTTAATAAAGCCGTGACAGAAGTTCTTTTTAGTGCAAAATTCTAATTAAAAAGTTTCACTTGTCTTAAAGTGCTTTGAAAACGAGATTTTGTTTAATGTGAAAACGAGGTTGCGTTTGATTTGAATCAATTTTTAATCTTTAATGTTAATTTTTTGAATTATTTCAAGCGTTTTCACGTTAATGGCCACTATTGCATTTTATCATTTCATCACTTACCATTCCAAAGCTTTTCTTTTTATGTACGATCTTATCATATTTCATTTAACAAATTATTTCCCAAATTACATCGGAAAGTTATAACCTTTTGACCTGGAATTGCAAATTCAATAACTATCGACGCATCCGATATCTTTCTTACTTCTTGCTTTTATCAACGAAAACAAACTTTCTCTACGACTTTCACTATGTTTTTTTAATTGAAAATCTCGATCCTTTTTATCTCCAATTTTAAGTCCAATAGCCGATTGTAAACAACTGAAAGATTGTCTACTGGCCACGCTCAAATGGAGAAGTCGGTTTTTAATTGATTTCAATTTTGTAGCCACCGTAAACTGTATTTGAGATGGGTGGGATATCTACCAAAATGTTATCTATCAATCCATTTCATATTTCGAAATAAAAACTTGGGCCTGAAAACCCCATACGACGACTGCCCCACTCCTACACCTTAGTTAATATAATTTCCAGGAATACCACCATAGCATACTGCAATCTCAACCAAAACAAAAAAATCTTACTATCTATCCTCAACTCGATTTGATCTGCTTTCTAATAAGCCCTCACTGTGAAGGAAATACTCTACGCAAAAGTTGAGCTACGAAAACATCCTATTTTGTCGTTACACAAAAGACACACTGATGCACTGCTTGACTATGCAAGTCATGGTCACATACCGCACCACTTCAGCGAGTCATGAAATTAATCTGTTTATCTTTAAAAACGTTTCCAATTGGGCCAACATGAGCCAATATGTGAAGCTCTCTAATTAAGATGCGACCATAATCTTGTTTCTAAATATCTCCTCTTAAAGAAAGAAAAAGCAATACATCAATTTTATGTAATCGTTGTAAATATAGAAGATTGACTTTTAATCGCCTTCCTTACGACCTCCATGTCACAGAAAGTTTTTAACAAGTAACAATTTACGACAAAATCAGATTTGCTTCTTATACGGTCCAACCTGAAACACTTGATAGTTCTTCCAGTGGTTTCATGGTTTCTTCTGTTCATTTACAAACTTCGTCGGAAATGTTGTATTCAAGGAGCCATATGCAAAGTAAATATCCCAACTGTTACAAAGAATTATCCTAAAGGTGGGTCTTCGCGACCCCAACTAATTCAAAGTTGTCAAAACAAAACGCGAATCTGAATTATGGCGGAACCTACCCTTGTTTCTTTCTATCTATCATAAATCTAACGTATGCAAATAATTTTTTCAACCAACTTTAATCTATTAATATTCACAGCTCCTGGGTGCGTAAATTCATTTTAATTAATTTTTAACTTGCTGCTTTTGATATTTGGCCCAGTTGATTCTAAGTGTTTAAGCTTTTCTTATCAATATTCGTTACACTTAAACCCTGCTGGCCGTCATGCAAAAACACTCAAAGTTTAGAGCAAGAAATCCATGTGTTGAATTATATTCTTTTTCTTCGGTAACCTCCTGAAAAAGTATTCAAAACGGAGAGTGTTGACTTCCATATAAGGAATAATGAGCATATGCAACACTCTCCGTCGCATATGCAACACTCTCTGACAGAACTTTAGAGAACCTTCTACCTTATCGGACAAAACATTGTCGGACTAACTGTTCGTCGGACTAAATTATTCGTCGGACATAATTTTCGTCACCCAGCGCCACAAATCTTTTCGTAACTTTTGTCCAAAAAACGCAAATTTTAGTCTAAAAAACTTTTTTTTTTGACTTTTTTTTTGACTTTTTTTTCGTCCAACTAAATTATTCGTCGGGCAAAATTTTCGTCACCAAAAAAAAATTTTGTCCGATTAAGTAGATCCGCCATTGAAGTATTTTTAAATAAGTGTATACCTGTATCATCCCTAGGTAGTAAAACTTGATTTTTTTTTCATATTGGAAAACTCTATTTTCTCGACTAGGAAACATTTGTATAAACCAAACTCCTAGATAGAAGAAATGATAACCACCGGTATTGGTACTATTGGTAACCCGGTCGAAAAATATGGTAAAAAGATTCAGGATTTTTTGGTAGAAATATCTTTACAGTTTAGCGTGCGTTATCCTAATGTGCCAGTTTTCGTTCAACATTTGGCTCAATTTTCAATTTCCTACACCACTGTACTGAGTGAGACAGGTGAAAAAAAGACACACCTTTGAGTTTAGAATTTTCTGTTGTCAACAAGAAAAAAGGGAGTGCACACCTAATTTTGACCTTTAAATATTGATGTCAAACTTGGGTATCTAATTTTGGAGGGTCGAAAAAGTCGAGTTAAAAAGTTCAAGTCAAGAAAAAGCTGTTTGTGACGTCACAAAAAATACAACATTTTGACGTGATAGGACTATCTTAACTCGGAAATTTAAGGTGTACCTTAAACTTTCAAGTTAGTTATTATTATTATTATTATTCATATAATTACATTTCACAGGTCTATTGACCTCTACGAAACGATCTTATTTACAATTTATAAAGCTCTTTTTTCCATTGTTCGAGTAGTTCTTCTTTGAACTCGCCGACTGTTGGTGAATCAACGATGTTATCTGTCAATTTGTTCCACGGGTCGACACTTCTGTAGTACAAGGAGTTTGTTTGATAACCTCTCACGCTATCATCAGCAAAGTTTCTTTGTAGTTCATAATCGTGCTGACGTTGTGGACGGTTGCGTAAGATGAATTTTTGAGATGCAGAGGACTTATCATAAACGTGGAGATGTTTGTAAACTTCAGCCATATCACTGATTCGACGCCTGATCTTAAG
>JAUJPO010056238.1:0-14167 GCA_032270745.1 Tiaropsis multicirrata
CATCAATTGTTTTCCGAAACAACAGATAAACAATGCCTTGCTCTCCACCGTTTTATAAGATGTTTATCCAGAGTTCTCTTATACATTCTTGGTGGCAGAATCTTATTTTAAATATTATAATACTCCACGATGAAAAGGCAGGGTCAAAATGCTTGAATCGTTACAGCTCATTGTTAGGAGCTCGTTTTGGGCTTAAAAGAAGTGTATCAATTCAAAGAAAGTTATTCTGATTAGGCAGATGTTTTTTAAGTACTTTAATTTAATTTTTTCGAATTCGCGATTTTTTGCCAATTTTACGAAAATTAGTCTCGTAAAAAGCACGGATCGTCAATTCGCGATAAAATATGTTCAATTTTAGGGTCATTTGCGAAATTAAATCGATTCTCAAAAGTTTTTTTCTCGCAAAATTTAATCTCACGAAAATTAAAACGAATAAAGTAATCAATTTTGAGTAGTTTATTTTGATAAAGTCCTAAAAATTAAGATGGTAAAATCTTCTGATAAAATTGACAAAATAATTTCAAGTTTTAATATTTTTCAGAAAGTGTTAAGAAATGAATTATGGAAAAATTATTATTCTGGTTGCTTCAGTGTTGTTATCATTAAAACATTCGTGTGGAGTCGATGTATGCCAAAACAGAGTTATCAAAGTAAGTACGACTTATATTCGATGCATTCAAACAAGTGGTGATGGTTGGGGTTGTCCTTCACTCCAAGCTGCACTTGAAATGAAAGAAGAAATTGATTTGAATGATCGTTGCATATATCTAGTGAATGATGACCATCTCAACAAAACATTTACAATTTCCGTCCAGAGGCTAAAAATAACCAGCGATAGAAGTGCAAGTATAAGATGCTCACCAAATACAGAAACTGGGTTATTTTTCAACTCCTCAAGTAGTATTGAAATCAATTCGGTAAAGTTTTTAAATTGTGGACATGTGCGATCTACTAAAAATAAGGATTTAAAAATGAGTGCAGCTCTTTATTTTCAGGCTTCTCAAAACATTATGTTGAAGCTGGTCGATATAGAGCATCCAAAAGGTTATGGTGCTTACTTTGAAGATTGTATGTTGAAAATACGAATTGAAGAAGTTAATATTTCCAGAAATATTCTTTCTGGTGAATCTAAATCTTTTGGTGGTGGTGTTATGTTTATTAAAGAAGATTCTCTTATACCAATGAACGTTTCTCTATCTTATTGTAACTTCAACACTCTGAATTCATATAAACCTAGTGACAGTAAAAGATTTCAACCTTTTGGACATGGTGGTGCCTTATCAATCAAAATATGGAACAGTGCCAACAATATTATAATTCTGAAAAACAATAATAAATTTGAAAACAACAGTGCAATTTCTGGAGGCGCAGTGTATGTGCACGTTAATATTGAATCAAGAAATAATTTGTTTACATTTGATGGTGTACAATTTATTAACAACAGAGCTGATAAATCAGGAGGAGGTATCAATATTGTGACCAATAAATATCCATATGAGCTGAATAACACCTTCATTTTTAGGGAATGTATTTTCTTAAGAAATGTAGCCAGTGAGTATGGTGGTGCACTGTCACAAATGAAAACACCCAGAACTTACCACAAGAAACCAACTAGCAGCGACTTCTATCGAACAGTACTCGTCAGTTGCTTGTTTCATCACAATTCGGGAAACCTTGGTACAGCAATGTATCTTGATGATGTATACCTCCTATTTGATGCAGAACCTGGTCACCCTTTGAACATATCTCAAAATAACGGAAAAGCTGGTATCGACAGTACAGACAGTGATGATTTTGCTGCCCTTTTTGCATACAGCACAGATATCTTTATCAATGGCCAATTTCATTGTAAAGAGAACTTTCAGTCAGCATTTGTTCTTGATTATTCATACCTCCATGTTAACGCCAGTATCCAGTTCAAAGAGAACAGAGGTAACAGAGGAGCAGCAATATCGCTTTACGAAGAATCAGAAATCATAATTTATAGTAATGGAGAGTTAAAGTTTACTAATAACAGTGCTTTGAAAGGCGGTGCAATCTATGTCAGCTATGAAGTTGCCCCTATTCAAATTTTCAATGTTGACGGGAAATTGTCGTACAGATGTTTTTACCATGTCATTGATTCAATTGGGAAGCATGTGATGCTGTTTTCCAAAAATACTGCATCAAAAGACCAAGGAAAAGCAATTTATGCTACCACCTTGAATTATTGTAATATTTCTGATATTGAAAATGACTTTGAATTGGACAATAATGATGGAATGTCATCCATAAATACAGATCCATGTAATTTATATATTAATCAATCAGAATGGGAAAACCTTTATCCTGGGAAGGTTTTTAAGCCTAATATAACTTTAATTGATGAATTAGGAAACAATGTTTCGGCTATCGTTCAAATCACACTAAATACAAAATCTGTCTACATTGACCAAAATTATGAACGATTTCTTGTCATTTCAAATAACATCCAACAGCTCTCCTTTGTTGGGAAATCAAAAGAGCCTTTCACAATCACCATATCCATAATGGCTGGTACTGCATCGCATCAAACTATTGATACAAATATTACAGAATGTATTTTCGGGTATGAGTTCAATGATCGGTCAAATAAATGTGAGTGCTCACAAAACAACAAAATTACCCGTTGTGAAGGCGACCATGTGTATATGCATAAAGATTTATGGGTTAATGGAAATTCGTACAAAGATATTCATACCTGCCCACAGTTTTATTGCAAATGTCACAATACTGATGAGAGTCAGTTTGATTGTTTATTCAAAGCTAACGAACAATGTGCAACAAATCGTGATCAAACTTCAAATTTGTGCAGCAAGTGTATCAGTAATACATCTGTTGGCTTTGGTGGAAACCAGTGCAAGGAAAACTGTAAAAACTCTTACGGAATCATTTGGATCTTATCAAGCATGATCGTGGCAATCTTTTTAGTAATGGTTTTGGTGATCAAATTTGATGTTGACATTTATAAGAACTATTTGAATTCGACATTTTACTTTTACCAAATCGTGTCGATGTTTTTTACCAGCGTCAACCTAAATATTAAACCAATGGTTTTGAAAGTCCAGAGTGTTTTCATTCTCGAAGGATTTCACATTGCAAACTCACGTGGTGTATGTATCCTTCAGCATTTTGATGAGCTTGACAAATTATTCTTTAATTATCTATTTCCAATATTTGCTTTTGCATGGATTGGTTTGATCTTTTTGTTGGGTAAGAAAGTGAATTGGTTCAACTATAAAACTGATAACTACATCCATGCCAGTGTCTTTGTTATTGTGTGGGCCTACAGTGATCTTGTCCGCGTGTCATTCAAAATCTTCAAATATGCAACAATATCCACAACGAAATATGTTTTTGTGGAAGCAGATATTCAATATTTTGGCAACGGACGTCACCAAGCATATGGCATTATTGCTGGCTTAATTTTTTTGTTGATATTCGCTTTTCCAATCATCTTGATGTTCTCGTACAAGATCAACCCCATATTCCCATACCTTATACCATTTTTTGATTACTACAAATCATACTTGAAAGACGATTTCATCAGTCAATTGTTTGCCTCGTATTATTTCGTCAGCCGTTTATTGTTGTCAACAATCGAAACATTCTTTTTCACAGACAAACTTGGTACCCAGAAAACTGTGTTATCGTGTATCTCTTTGATTGTTTTTATTTTATTTGCTGCTGTGAAACCATACAAAGAACAATATGACTATCTAAACATATACGATAGTTTTATATTATTTCTGCTGACCAATGTTGCTGTTTTGACCTGTGCCAGTGGATCGCTTAGTGCTGAGAATCCAAATATTCGAGCCCAAAACATTCTCCTTAACATCATACTTGCTGCACCAGCGATTTGGGTTGCATTGAATTTCCTCTACCGCTTGTATAAGTTTATAAGATTACATCTGAGACATGAAGAGGACGAAGAAGAAGAAGAAGAAGAACGTAGAGGTTTGTTGGTATCTTATATCTTATCAGTGGCGGATACAGAAGGTTCTCAAAATCTTTAACGGAGAGTGTTGCTTTTGATATTATTATTTATTTGTAACTCAATACTCTCCGTTAGAAATTGTGAATACATTCTACATCCGCCTCTGATAATTATAAACTTCTCAATGAATACATAAATTAGATGTTGCTACTTCAAAAAAACTTTTCTTAACAGAGTTGTAAGTTACTGTAGGGTAACAAATGAGAGATAAATCTGGGGTTCATTGTTTTGACAACCACATCACACGAGTAGAACATTACAAAAAATGGCTACATAGATTTTGGGAACTTTCTAGGTAAGGTTCCAGTACGATCAATACCCTAAATATCCAATTACCCTTTTCTTTTTTAGCTCTTCTTCGAGAGAATTTGATAAATGAAGATGATAGTGATGACGAAAATGATGATTGAAATTATTTAGATGTTGGATAACATGGTTTAAAATTAAATTTTATAACGTAAAAAATTTAAAAAGTACTAAACTGAAAAAGGTATTTTTTACGCATAAGTTTTTAAGTAAAATATTTTTTTATCGCTTGTCCATATTTCAAGAGCACTTAAGGCAAATAAACGGAATGCTTTTAGAAAGAGTATGAGAAGAGCTTTTGGTAAGACTTGACGGTCATTTAAAGTTTGAAATTTCTGTAAAAAAATTGTGAAAACTTTTTTTTTCCAAAAACAACCTTAGACTGCGCAGGGTTATCATTTTACTGTCATAAACTTGTGCCATTGTGTGCTTTAAAACGATTGAAAAGGTTCACCTTTTATGTTGACAAACTTTACCGGGTGGTCCACAGAAAAGTTTAAGTGTTCGATTTTGAATAGCGATCGAAATAATCAAGTCGGAGCGAAAAACTTTTGAAGATTGTTTAATAGTTTAACTTAAAAGTTTGAGCATCGAGGGGTCATTTTTTTTTCAATTTGGTACAAAATTTGTCGAGATATTAGACTTTCTTTATTACAACCAAAAGTTTTTTATTATTTTTTATAAGATATTTTTTTAATGCTTAGATTTAAGTTATCAGGTTCCTTTTTTCTCTTACCAGTCAGGTTTTCTAAATGCAAATCTCTTAAAATAGGTTCTCTTATAACATGGTCAAAAGTAAACCTTGTCACTTATCCACAAGAAGGATGGGGATAGGTGAACTTGTGCAAAGAACTTTTTATGTCATTCTTCGCCTCGCCACGGCATCAGAATTGGGGGAAAACAGAACACTTACAAAGATTAATTATATGTTCTTAGTAAAGAAAATTGTTTAATGATAACTATAGCGTATGTTTTCCCCTCGAAATGATTAAATGTTATTGGTCAGAAAGTATATCACATGACTTTCCGTGGCGAAGAATTTAACATATGTGAATATTTAAGTTAAATAAACAAAATGGCCAGTAACTGAACTTGCGAAAATTGAACTTTTAAAACGATTGAATGTGTTTTTTTATAAAGCTTGTTTATACATTTTTAAGATTAGTAAAATCTCTAGATTTTTAGATTATATTTTTTTGTAAATACTTTTTATTATAATGAAATGTTTTTATTTTCCGGCCTCCCGCATGGGATTTATTTTCGTCACCCGGTAACGCGAAAACGAAGAGTTTTTTAGGGTTGGCCTAATCAAATGTTTTTTGTTTTTTTTAATGAAGCTCCTGTTTTTTCATTTTTTTCGTTTTTTTCGTTTTTTGTGTACTATAGTATAGGTTAAACGAGACACAAAGTTGTCGTTCTACTAAACGAGACGTTTAGTGGCAAAAGTTGATATGCTACTTTAGACGTACACACTTTCGCGAGCAGAAACTTTCGCGTTTTCGCAATTTTTGGCCTTTTTCGCAAAATGTTTATGCTTTTGAAAACTCTGTAAAGGGCAATTCGCGAAAGTTTATGCTCGCGAAAAATTCTTGAAATGTTCAAAAAGTGAAATCTTTCAAATTTGAAACTTTAATTGAGTATGTTTATTAAGTTTAGCACTGAAAAGCATATTTGAACATTTAATGCATTACAAAATTACGAAAATTCACTATGGTCGCAAAAGTTTATTTCGAAAATTTCGCGAGTAGTTTTCGGTCTCTCGAAAGTCTCTGCTCGCGATAGTTTGTACGCCGAAAGTATCTCAATTTGTTCTAATGATTTTACATACGATTTTTTTCATTAAAAAATGGATAATTTCATATTTTGAATAATGGTTATAATTAACTAAAATAATTAACAACAAATTCATAGAGAAGTTTTATAAATGCCAAAATATTCTAGAAAATAAGATTTTTTGTATTCTTAAATTTTTTATACAGTATTAATTAATTTTTAATGATTTTAAATCATCAGAACTGAATAAATTTGGTCCATCATCAGTCTATTAATATGTCCTAAGGCCTCTAAGATTTAGATCTTACGAACTGCGCTTACATGTTTTCTTTATTAGAACATCAAAATTTTGGTTGAGTCTCGGATATGTTCTTAACTTTTTTCCAAATTTTCTCAAATTTCCTACCCCTCCCACCCTCAAAGATATGCCTAAATTGCTTTCCTTGGTTTAAGCTTTCATTAGGAAAAGTCCTATGCTCAAGTTGCAACTCCTTCATTATAGTTTTAAGTTTTAGATCTTATAAACTATGTGTATAAAAAAGGTTCAGCTGTGATAGTTTAACTAAGCTGAACTATTTTGGCTGACTAATGTAGATTATTTTCAGTATCTTGTTCACACTTGTTCTAAGTCACATATTTCCATTTCTTTTCGTTTCAGATGTCTGAAAAATGAATTTAAAATTTAAAATATTTTTATTGCTGGTGGTGACGTCATCAGTTGGTGGTCAAACATCACGTTGTCATGGTTACAAGACAGTCATTGATGTTGTTGCAAACATCTCAAATTGTGTGCAATATTCAAAAGCTTCAAACCACTGGAAATGTCCCTCATTGCATCAAGCATTGAACGTTAATCCAATTTTGGTTGACACTTGCATTAATATCACCAAAAATCACTTTTTAACAGAATTCGTGCATGTTCATGGTGCGCAGAAATTGAAAATCACCTCTGGTAAAGTGTTTACTTTCCAATGCGAAGATGGACATTCTACTGGTCTGTCATTTACCAATGGGAATAATATCGAGTTGCAAAACCTGAAATTCAACGGGCCTTGTGGAGGTGTCAAAGAGTCTGTCTATATATATCATCAGCCAGAATCCCGATCGAAATCGGAGCATTTGAAACGAGTTAATATAACAGGTGTACTTCATTTTCATAATGTAACAGATATTACACTCAATAACATTGAAATGGACTGTTATCGTGGTTACGGCATTTCAATGACTGATTCTGTCGGAAATATACTGGTCACCAAATCCACTTTAAAAAACAACAGACCAGTTTATTTCGAATTCGAGCACTCGTCGAAGACTACCTACTATGGAGGAGGCATTTTATTTCGACAATTATCTCAAATAACCTCCAACAAAGGAGCCCATCTTACTGTTCAAAACTCGATTTTAAATCAACTCAGAGCCTATCCCAACAAATCTGCTATCGAAAAAGAATCAATGCCTTATAAGCCTTTCGGTTACGGAGGGGCTATTAGCGTATCTTTTTATCGCACGTCTGGCAACAAAGTAACCATTATAGGCGATGCTACCAGGATAAAGTCAAACATAGCACTGAATGGTGGTGCAATTTTCGTTGAACACAGCATCGAGTCGTTCGATAACACCGTCTTAATCAAAGAGATCTATTGTACTTACAATACAGCTGTATTCTCTGGTGGTGCCATCTTCTATTACACCGAAGACTATCCGTACAAGAATAACAACAGCTTTGTACTGAACAATTTGTACCAGTTAGATTTCAATACCGCATTAAATGGTTTTGGTGGAGCATTTTATCAACAAAAGCAGCGAAATGTTAAAGAACCACCAACGAAATTCGATCCGTATTTCATCAAGACTGTCTTTTATGGAGGAAGAAGTATTAATCATAACAATGCAAAACTGGGATCTGCGCTATTCTTTGATACCGCTTATGTCCAGTTCGATGTGAATGTGAATTTGGGTGATAATGATTTTTCACCTCATGGTAATGAATCTTTAGGATACGGTGCAATATATGCTTATCAGTCGCATCTGCTGGTGACAAATGATGGGTTATATGTGTATAACAATCATGCCACTGGTATTGTACTTGACTTCTCGTTCATACATGTCCGTGGAAAACTTGAGTTAGATACAAATAAAGGAATTGAAGGTGGTGGTATGGCTCTCCGTGGACAATCTCAAATTTTGATCGAATCCACCGACGCCTCATTGGATGTTCACGATAACGTTGCATACAACGGCGGTGGAATTTTCGTCGAATTTAATGGTCCATTCGTTGGTGATTGGCAATCAAACCTTACGCCTGTTTATCCTTGTTTCTTTCAATTCTCACAACGATTATCAGATGAAACTACACCACGAGTGAAGTTTGAAAATAACAATGCTACTCTACCAGATGGTTCGCGATATAGTGATATTTTCACAACCAGCTTACAACCATGCTCAAAGACCTCTAAACTGCTAGTTTTTTTCCAAGATCAAACTGAATTCAATTTCATTTCATCTAATCATTCTATCAACACTCGGCCAAGTAGAATTTACATCCCAAACGACAAAGTGTGGAAAAACATGTATCCAGGAAAGCCCAGCAAAGTACATATAGAACTTTATGATGAAACTAATCAAACTGTCTCTTCAAACATCAAGATGGAAATTATTCAAAAACATGTCGCCCAAGAAAAATATAACTATGAGGACTTTATCGTCTCCAACAACATCATAGAATTTACACTTGATATTTATAAGAAACCGCCGGCACAATTCGATTTGATTTTTTCTGTTGAAAAAGGTGCAGCTAAACCTGAAAAGAAGACCGCTAATTTCAGTTATTGTCCTTTCGCTAACTCATTTCACGAAAATAGCTGTCGTTGTGATCATAAAGATAATGAGGAACGAGGTATTGTAGCATGTATAGGTGACCAGGATGTGTACATTTATCCTAATCTTTGGTTCAAACCCACACCTGAGGAGATAAAGGATGACAAAGAGAAAGGAATTCAATGCCCAAATAATTACTGCCGAATCTGTAATCTGACTGATGAAGATGAAGTCTATTGTAAATATAATGAATCGAATCAATGTGCTCCGAACAGGGACCCGGAATCACCTTTATGTTCTTCATGTAAAGCTGGGAAAGTTCTTCAATGGGGCTCTGAAGATTGCGTAGATTGCCACCAAAGTAATGGAACGATTGTTTGGAATATTTTTCTGATATGGGTGATGGATTTCGTGGTCGTTATGGTTTTACTTCTATCGAATGTTTACGTTTATTCATGTTATTTGAACTCTGTCTTCTTCTTTTATCAGGTTATACCTAACTTTTTAACGACAACTCAAAGACCTGCATCCGTGAAACCGATTATTGAAATTTTAAACTTCGAAGGGTTTGGTGTAAAGACGAATTTTTTTTCGAATTTTTTATGCTTTGGAAAAAATTTCAATAATCTAACGAAGCCGGCGCTGGCAAACTTGCTTCTTCTTGTGACAACCTTTCTCAATCTGCTCATCTGTATTGTTATTTGCTCGAAAATCCGAGAGCGTTTGATGCGCCAAAGCCCTGCCGTCGTCGACGAAGACCAATCATCAAGCAAATTGAAATTATTGAGAAAAATCTTGGCTTCTTTTCGTGTACTTTTCATGTATGTTTTCCAACGTGAGAATGGTTATCGAGCAACTGTTTTTATCATTCTTTACAGCTATGGTTCACTCCTCAAAGTGTGTTTCGATTGTCTCAAATTCGTCCAAATTGGCGTTACATTTCGAATGTACAATTATGCTGAATTTCAAAACACGAATTTGTTTTACCCTTATTATTACGTCATATTTACGATCATTCTCATTCTTTTGAGTATGTATCCATTCGTCATAGAACGAGGAATTTTCCGCAAAATTTTCTGTAAAAAAATCGCGACTAACCGCCGACAAACCACCGATGCGTCTAAAAAACCGCTTCGTAAAGATCCCCACGAACCTCGCCAATCGATCGTCAAAGAAAAGAAAAAGCAATGCCTCAGGAGGATGTTGAAGAATATCAGGAAAGTTATCGCTAACCGCCATGTTGCCGATGTCTTCAAGGAGCCGTTTCGTACCGACCACTGTAGCCAATTCTTTGCCGTCTACTATCTTCTAATGCGTATCATTATTGATGTTATCTCAATGTTTATGGTGGCTTTCAATCCTCACAAGCAACTCAGTCTGGTGGTTTTAACAGTCGTTGCAGTATTAATTCTCATTATTTTCACACTGAAGAAACCGTATAAAGATCAAATTGATGGTGAAAATGTATACCTCAACCAGTTCGATACCATCATCTTGTTTCTCATTTGCGCAATTGGAATTGTCAGCAATGGCAAACAGAAGATGTCTGTTCTTAATGCTAGTGACACCGGAAGCCCCGACAATGTTTTCGCCATTGTTGTCCTAGTTCTGCTCTGGTTTCCAATAATTTTGGCGTCTTTAATCAATTGTATCCGAATTGTTTTGTTTGGTCTCTGGGCTTGTAATAAAATGAAAGCAGAAAAAGTAGGACATTGTGAATTTTTAAAGAACTATATTCGTGGTGCTTATAAAAAGGATTTTCACGGAATTTCATTTTCGAAAAAAATATAGTTCCATGACTGTATAATTTAGTCAATCATCAGCGAATGAACCGTTTCTTGAAAAACTATATGTCAAATATTAGTTAGGTTGGATAAAAGAAAAGAAAATGTCCAGCAATAGCCACTATGAAATTCTCGATCATTTAAACACAGCACTTAAAAAAAGGATTTAAAGTTATCTTTATTCCTGTAAAAGGGATATGATGAAGGTCGAATTCTCTTCTAAGAGACCAAATTTCGAAAATCTTTTGTGTTGCAACTGAATGTCCATTTTATTTCTATCAACCCAAAACGTTCAAGTTGAAAAAAGAGTTGGATGCACAGTCCATGTTAGGAAACTTTTAAAGAAGAAATTTATGAAAAGGTCTTTCGCGCGTTTCGGTCAAATTCGCGAAAGTTTATTCTGCGAAAAATTCTCAACAAGCTCATTCGCGAAAGTTTATTCTCGTGAAAAAGATTTTATCACATTACTTAGGTTGGAAAATAAACATGAAAATTCGTTTTTTAACTGTCAAAATACTATTAATCAATAGAAGGAAGGAAGCTGAAATCTAAATCTTTCAACATTGTGGCTATTAAAAAGTAAACATTTTACTTGAACAAGGCCCATTCGCGAAAGTTTATTGTCGCAAAATTTTCTTAGACGTCTAATTCGCGAAAGTTTATTCCCGCGAAATGCAAAAATCTCGCGAATTTCTTGACACGTAAAAGTTTCTTCTTCTAAAGAAGATATGCGACATTAGCACTTAAAGGGTAAAATAGATGTTTGAAGGAAATATTTAACTTTAAGCAAGTTACTTTAAGGATACAGATTTTTGCGGGAAAAAATTTTTGCGGTTTTTGTGGTTTCTATTATTTTATAACAAAAGACTATTGTTCTATAACAATAAAAAGCCCAATATCCGCAAAATTAAATCCCCGCAAAAATGTGTACCCTTAAGGTAGCTGTAAAACCGTATTGGTTGTCCATAAACGATTTCTTGATGGCTGATTATTTGCAGAAAATCAACTCGAAGCGATAAAGGAGGAAAATTACTTTCTGATTTGAAACACTCTCAGGAGATATATATTCGTACCCCCGTATATTTTAACATCCGATACACGTTTTTTTATTAGAACATAGCTTATGAGAACATTCAGGCTGAGATTTGTTCGAAAATTAAGAACATCTTAAGAATGTGCCATGGTAGTAGCCAGTATAGCCGATTTCCTTACCTAACTTAAGATATTTGTCATCAAAGTTGGCTTTTTTTGTCATTTTCGTCATTTTTCGTCACTTTTTATCAACTTTGACTGCAAATAACTCTGTATGGGTGCAGAAATTCGCTATACTGGCTTAAAAGTCTTCTATATAGATTCTGAGAGCTTTAAAGTAGTATAAATGGTTACTTACAGGCAAAAATAATTTCGAAGTTTAATAAAGATTTAAAAGTTAAATATTATAATACATCTCTTTTATTAGAATTATTCATCCAACTATTTTACAACCTGTTCATCACAGGGTCCCATAGGTTCAAGTTCTATACACGAGGTACTTGCAAGTTCGACTTGCCTGTAGGGGTGCAGTACGCAGTACTGGTGAGTTCCAATAAAGACATAATGTATATGCTCCTCTGCCACTCATCCTGATTGAAGATCCTGATTCCAGCATCTCACAAAAAAGTTTTGCCTGTAACGCCATTTCTTACTCATTCAATCACATAGTCTCGATTATAAAAATTATATTATGGCAAGTCATAATCATCTTGTTATATTCAATCGTTTTAGAAATCATTTTGGACAAAGTAACTTTTGCTTTTTGTTGTGATCCAGCACTCAGCACTACTCTTCTGTATAGATGTTTTGTGCAGGTGCTATCAATAAGGTTACATTTTTTGTTAACATAAGCGTTTCTAAACTATCTGACTTTCCGTTGCCTTTAATAATTAAACACTTTAAGGTATCCTTTTTGTCCCTCCGATAAAATAACTGTTTTGAGGTGGCATCCTCTATCGCATATATTCAAGTTGGAGATTTGGAATATATTTGGACTGAAAATTTTAGGTTGGACCTAGAACTCTCTTGCACGCTGTGAAAAGATTATTGAAATTTATTTCTTTACGGTTCTCTGCAGTTGCAAATATTTTACAATTATATAATAAAAAGGAAGGCTGATTGCGAATTGAAGTAGAAAAAAAAGCTAATCAGGAAATTTCTCCGAATACACCTTTCCCGAAATTATTTCGACTTTTTATCTAAAAGACTGTTCAATTTGGATTTTATACTAAAAATAAATACAAGGTCAACAAAAAAGTAATTCTTAAAAAAGCTCTTCCGGTTCTTGAGGTTCATTTTTGTTCGTTTTATAAACAATTGATTTTTATGGAAACGAGGTCGGTCTTGATAAAATACTTTTTATGAGAGGTTTGACCGTAAAAACAAAGAAATAAAAACATCCATTTTAAAGGAACGGAAAGAGCTTGCACAGCAAAAGCTTCAGAATGATCAAGTTTTTATTCCAAACTGAAGAGGTCGAAAAAAAACAAAATCTCGGGAAAGGTGTATTGAACATTATTGAATGAATGCAAAATGTCTTCTCCAAAATGGCACAGCCAATCAGATTTACGACAAAAGAGGCGCTGCACGCGCAAAAGAGGGTTATGGATCAATGTCATGATTTAACAAAACTTCGGAGCAAATTCAGGATTTAATCATAAAAATTGCTCTAATTACAAAGCTTATGGCGCCTCAATAACGAAAAAATAAATATCCATGCCATATAGGAGACAGGCGGGCAGGCGTAATTTAATAGACCGCACCGTCTTACCAAACGAATTTTCTTTATTGATCTTGGTTATGATTTTTGTACTTATGAAAGTTTTTTTCTTTTTTTCACAAGAAGAGACAGAAAAAACGTAAACGAAAATGAAGAACATTTTTAGATATACCTTTTTCAGTAATGAAATATAAAACATACATCATATACATTAAAACATAACTATTCTGATATAGCTTCTAACTCTAAAAAAAAAATTCCAAAAATAAACAAACATCCAAACCTCATACAAACAAAGTGAGAGTGACAGTTCTTCTTCCTCAAGACATCCACTTAATCCGCCATTTTGCGAGCTATAAATGCAAAGAGCGCGAGATCTACTGCAACAAGATACATATTCAGGTGTGAAATATCAAATATTCTTTCGAACAATCAAAACACTCATGTTTTTTTTTATTTTTTTTTATTGAAATTTATATTGATTTATAATTAATTCCCTACATTTGCTAATATTTTAGGATATATTATGTTATAAGGGTGATTTTGAATTAAAGTGGTGAACAAGGAAATCAAGATATTTCTGTGATAAATTAAATTTGTCCGAAATGTCTTCTCCAGAATGGGATATTGTGAAGCTATCTTTATCTTTAATTGCATGCTTACTTCATTCCATTGGTTTTACCATTTTATGGAAAGTTAAGCAGAAGAACCCTTACC
>JAUJPO010056249.1:0-14164 GCA_032270745.1 Tiaropsis multicirrata
TCTTCAAAAAATTATGGCCCAGGCATTTTTGAAAAATATGAAGAATTTGCTACCTTTTAAAAAAAATCGGAAGGCTGGTTAGAGGTTGCCATTGGTGGGAAAAAGTTACGGTAAATTAGCTCTTTTTTGCACAGGCCGTAACTTGCCTGAGATTGTCTTCAAATTATCGGTATTAATTTTCGCGCACAAAGGCCTCCTATATTTTTTTCTAGGAACCAAAGCTCTAATTGGTTCATTTTAAGTACTATTGTTTTTATGATTGCATCATAATTTTTGGAAAATCTTTAGACTGACAAATCTCGTCTTGGGGAAAATTATTTATTTGGTACACATTATTTTTCAAAGGATCGACAACGGGAAGAATTCAGGGGAATATGGGAACATTCGGGAAAATCTGTGTCGGAGGTATCCTTAAATATTAGTGAAAAGTTGAGATGTGGGGCAAACTTTTTGGATTTATCAGTATAAATCGAATCAAATAGTCTAACATATTTGTTTTTGTCGGAGAAAGTTTGTGGTGGGAGTACTTTAGTGCGTGAAAATTTTGGGGATTGTTTTGCCAAAAATTGCATTTCGCGGTATCAAAGAGAAAAAATGTTTTGCTGTGTTATGTTTTGAGTGTACTTTTCGGATAAATTACTCGAACTTAGCGGGTTTTGGCTAAAAATTGTATTTCGCGGTTACTTTCGAACTCGACCGCAAAATTTTCATGCAATAAAGTAATAGAAACTGGGAGTAGATGCTTTGCTTTCTGGCAGGATAAATCGAAATTATTTTTGGGACGAACTTCCAGTACAAAAATAGTGGACCAAATGATCGTGCTAATGAAAAGAAAATAACCTTAGTGTTTGTTGAAGTGTCCTGGTGTCGGTGATTTAGAGTTACTCCAGAATACGATGAGACGTACACGTTTTTATAAGAACAAAGTATATAAGAACATAAGGCTTTGAGAGCTCAAAAAATTAAGAACATTTGGAGGCTTCAAGAATTAAAAAATAAGAACATTGTTTGTTTTTGATTATGTACACATGTTTCAATAAAAAGTAAAGAGGCTCTTAAGCTTAATAAGTGAGGAAAATCACATTTAGAGCCAATTAAGTCCCCCATGAGCAAATTTTTGAGACTTAAATTAATAGACTTAATTAAGAAGATTTTAAGGCTTGAAACCAAAAAAGCTAAGAACATTGAAGGCTTCTTCGATTTTGTATCTTACATAAAAAAACGTGTACACCACTTATGAGTTCAGTGATAGAGGACTGAGGATTTTTGTTTTTATAGTGGCTGAAATGGGCTAAAGTAGCTCCTTTTCCACTTATACTTGGTTTTAAGTGAATAAGAGGTTAGGTTGGTCGGGTGACTCATCTTGTGATTTCTGTTCTAAATAATTACGGGCAAGTCTAAAACGCTTAATACCTAATACTTACTACTTACTACTTACTACTTACTATTTGCCATTATATACTATGAAATCATCTTTTTGCAATTCTATAAACCGAAAACATACAAAATTAACCTTTGAACATATGAAATAACTCTTCTGGACAAAAAGAAACGTTCTTTGAAGAAGAATTTACTTTCATGTTTTTACGTTTTGTTCCCGCCAGATTTTCTATGTCTCGGAGCATTTTACAGACTGACTGAATCCTGCTCCACCGTGGAGATTTTTTTCTTTAAAAAGTTTCGGGGTATCAAGACAATCAGTTCATGTTTCTATACGGAAGGACCCCGGACTTCGACACTTGATGGGAAAGGAACAAGAAAAAACTGGGGTCGAACAAAAACCGGGGTCGTCCCGTATATAATATTACGTGGTAATCGAGACCAACGCACACAAATCAGAACGAAAAAAAATTCTGCACATGTGGTATGTGAGGTCGCAGAATTTTTTTTTGGAGTCTATAGACAGCAGATTGTTTGATGGAAAGTGCAAAGATATGTCCTCTACTGAAAATGAATTTGGGGAAACTGGTAAGTTAACGAATTTTTTTTATCACAACAGGCAATAATACAGGGTTCCCTACATTGCTACAGTCAGTAAAAACTGGAAAAAAGCTTGTTTGTATGTGTCTGGCTGTGGGGGGGGGGGGGGGATAGTTAGTCAGGGATTTTTTTCAGAATGCATGCAATTTATGAAGAACCACTTTATTTTGTCTTGATTTTTTATTCAAAGTTTCTCCTGTCTGATCCCAACCTATGCTTCTAGGGTGGTAGGCATCATCCGGGGGGGGGGGGGGAGCACTGACCTTGACGACCGACAGGGACGTGCCGCTGAAGATTGAAAAATTGACCCTGCAGCCCTGTCAGATACTGATTTTTGACGAAGAATAGACTCTGTCAGAGTCAAAATGCTAAAAATTTCCTAACTTTTTTGTAAAAAAGTGCTAAAATGACAAAAAGTTGACCCTGCTAGAGCAAAAAAATTACAAAATCCCAATCCTGTCAGAGGCATTTCTTGAAATTTCGTGATTTTGGACCCCTGTCAGAGATTTCCAGAGGTTGAAAAAGGGACCCTGCCCAGCGGCACGTCCCCCCCGCCCCCCTGGGGGAGGAGGGGGCACTCACAGGTATATAAGCTGCACATGTGCGTATGTGCGGCCCTTAAGGCTAGGTTTTTCAGGCTTCTGGAGAAGTGCACTGTAAGGGTCTAAAATTTGGGAAAATACAAAATTTTTGGGTCAATTTGGGAAAATTTCAAAAAATTTTGCCCTCTATAGGGCAAAAAATCTCGATAAATTGCACAATAAGGGTAGATTTTTAGCTATTTTTTTCCTGCACATGCGGTCATTTTCAGATTTAGTGCCCCCCCCCCGGGCGTAACCTGCATTTAATCAGGAAAAAACCATTACCCCCTGTGGATGACCAGGGTCTTTTGGAATTTTTTTAAACTTGGAAATCCTGAGAAATTTGGATAACGTTTCCGAAAATCCAAGATTTTTCCTCTTTGTTTGGTGATCTGTATTTGAAAATCCATAAAATTTGCTCTATTTTCTTGCTAAATACTGGAAAATCCAAGATTTTTCCTGAAGTTTTTCAAAAGTACTATAAGTTCTTACGGAAAATCCATGTCGTCCACAGGGGGTAACGGACTACAACTGGAACTGTCCATTTGGAAATTAAACACAATTTTCCTGTTCCATGTTTGGAAACTGTAGACCTTTCTGTCAAAGATATGTTTTGGTACGTTAATCAGGTTAACTTTTCTTGGGTTAAGTCTCACATTGACACTGTAGTGAATTTTTGCCTTATTTTTGTGAGTAGAAATTTTGCATTTAAAGATTGATGATTGAAAATATTTATATTATATTATAAATTGAAATTTGACAACTTTCTGGCCATTTTTCCCCAGTATAATAAGATATAATAATTATTATAATAAAATATGTTTAATTAGGCTTGGCTGTTCTTATTATTTGCATTTTGAACCTAACATTGTTCTCATCCTGTTCTTCATTTTTGGGCAAAACTATTTCTACTAAAATTCGACCCTTTGCTTAAAATTCAGCCATCCCAGGCTCAGAATTGATCTCAAATCGTTCTTATTCTTCAGCAAGTTTTAGCCTTATTTTTTCTCAGAAGAGACTTTTTGACAAATTATATTATTTTGAATTTTTTTACAGTGCACCACTGCGAAATTGAAGTGACAATTAAAGGATCATGTGACAAAAATTTTCCAAAATGGCAATTACTCATCATAGTGTCCACGGAGTAACTGCATGACCCCCCTGCTTTAATTTAAATTATTCTACTCTTGAATATTTTTTTACCAAGCACAAACCCTATCAAAAGTTACAGCTTTTTCATAGTTTGCACCCCCTCCTTTTAATAGGGGGTGCCAACTTTTCTAGGGGCCTTAGTAGGGGGGGAGGGTACCAAGATTTGCCAAAAAAGCATTTTGGTGGTGCATGCACATAGAGCTAGTTTCCTTCAAAACGGATTTTCTGTAAAAAAAGGGGGAATTAAATTTCATTACAGAAGGGTATATAGGGGGTGAAATAAACCTTTATTTTAATCATATTCAGAAAGACTTAAAAACTTGACTCTTCATTTCCAGATTTTCAATATTTCATTTCGGACGATGAAGATTTAGCTAGCAAAAGCAAAGTAAATGGTAAGAATTCACAATATATCACTAAAAAAAATGAAATAATGAGTGTGACATTTTTTGACTGGTTTCAGAGAGGCTTGTATCCTAGTACTCTCTGGTGCCGAATAAACGGGTCCCCCCGCTTGTTAATTTTTCGATTTTTTTCCAACCCCCCCGGACCTTATTAGGACCCCCCCGTTTATTAATTTTTAAGAATATTTTCAGCTGTCAAAGAGAAGGTCCCTTATTTTGCTCTAAATAGGCTGATTTCAGTCTATATTTACCTTATTTTTGGGTTTTCAGAAGTACAATTTCCAACCCCCCCCCGGCAATTAGGCCCCCCCCGTTTATTAAAATTTTGAAAACTTTCCAACCCCTCCGTTTATTTAAACCCCCCCCCCCCCGTTTATTCGGCACCAGAGAGTATTGGTTTTTTTTCAGATAAGAAATTTACTTGTGCTGTTACATACTGCCAGTATTGGTATTTTCCAGACTAGATTTGAATCATTCTGGTTTCAAGCCTTTTTAATAACAGTCAGTATTGTAGAATCTTTTACGTGTTTTGTGGCATTTATCACCCTTTGAATTTCCCCTACCCCACTTAATAGTGTTGGAAAAAAATTTAAAATTCATTGAAATTCTCAACTCTTACACAGATTATCCTGTTTTTTTTTAGGTTCAGATGTTGTTGTCTTAAGTTCTGGTGAATCAGACACAGATGTGAAGGAATCTAAATTCAAAGGTGAAAACAAATTCCTCTACTCTTTTGTGCTTAATTAGAGGGGGGGTGGAATAAGCAGGGGGGTGGGTACTGCAAAAAAAAAATCATAAAATGGGGGGGTCATTATAAAATGTTATAGGGGTGATTTTGATTAATTTCGTTAAAATAGGGGAGGGGTATCTAATAAAATGGGGGGTCGAAATTTCAGTACAGTACTAGTACTTAAGTACTTATAAATCGTTTGTTTCCATTTTTTTCTTTATCATTACTTAAGTACTTACAGCTAACGTTCCTTTATACTTTTAATAAAAAGAAGCATATCATAGAAATTGCTAAATGTTTGCTTTTACTGTTCAAGTCAGGCAATCGGAGACTTAAAATGGGGGGGGGGTCATTAATAAGCAGGGGGGGGGGTGGGCTCTGCAGAGAGAAAATCATAAAATGGGGGGGTCATTTTAAAATGCTATCGGGGTGATTCTTTTCCAAAAATTGCAAAATGACCCCCCCTCTAATTAAGCACAAAAGAGTAGTTGGGTTTAGTTGTACCTCATTAGTCCTCCTCATCGGGAGTAGGACCTCCATGTCAAAAAGGAACTGATTTGCAGAAATTTCTTGGTTTAGATATATTCAAGAATTAGGGGTTCAGCTCAAAGTTTTAGTAAAGTATAACATTAAAATTTTTGGACCCAGAGAAAGATTTTATGATATAAAACTGTCTGTGTGTCTTTTCAGCTTCAGCAATTGTTTTGAGTTCTGACGAATCAGATACAGAATTGGCGGGATGCAATAAAGATAGAGTCAAAGGTGGGAAAAGATTCTTCTAGGTCAAAAAGATGTTTGGTTTATCCACTGAATTTCCAAATATAAAATTATACTTTAGCCCCCACAGAACTCTTTTCAAGAGGGAACCAAGAATTAAAACCATTTGGTACATTGTAATTCAAGTAATTCAAACTGATTAATAAAGATCTGGTAGTCTTTATAGTAAATTATATCATTTATTTCGACCACAACTTGGTAGACATACAATAGTAAAAAATCTCTGTTTAGTCTTTTATCCCCTAGAAATTCAAAATTTTGCTTGTTACCCCTTTTTGATATGGCAAGCTACCACTAAAATCAGTTTCCATATAATACCATATGATACATCCTAGGTTGACTAAGTGTTAGACTTTCTGCTTGTCTTTCCAGGTTCGGCAATTGTTGTTCTGGGATCTGACGAAGAAGACACATATATGAAAGGCTCTCACAATGAAGTTAAATTCAAAGGTAAGAATAATTTTCCACTCAGCATTTGCATTTGTATTGTATTTTGTGATTAAATGATTGCTGATTCCTGTTAGAAAATAAATCCCCTAAAATATTGTCTGCCAACTGGCCAAGAGAAGTCTTTTCAATACAATTATTTGAACAGCATCTTTTTCATATAATCGGTTCAGACATATGAAAAAACACATCAAAATTAGCAACAGAATGGTATAAAGGTGGGATATTTGTGGTGTTGGGATCTCTAATTTTATAAAATATGTATTTTTGGGGTGGTACTTTGCTTTCCCATGATATTATCAGTACTTTACTCCCCTTCGCCTTTTTGGTATATGAAACCAAAAATTATCATAATGTGATCCCAGAAATAAGAGGATTTAAGGCAATTCTTTTTTTTCATTGTATGTAGTGCCGAAAGTGGAAGATGTGAAAGATTTTATAAAGACGGATCAAATAGAACCAAACCCACCAGAGAAAAGGTGATTATTGAATATATTGAAATTATGCGCTCCTGTTTAATGGGCTCTCATCATTGATTTTGGAGACTTGAGAAGGAAATTTAAAAATTGTATGAAGTTTGAACTCTACAACTCCCTTTAAGTATTTCTCTCTTTTTTAAAAGTTTATTTTTCTTACCTCCCCTCTTTTGTGATTTTTGGGAAAAGGACGGTGGGATTTTGCGCTACAATTTCATCAAACATGGAAAAAAATTCACAAATTCTTTCGCAGCAAACCATGTAATCAATCAATCATTTCTTGAAATATTCCTTATTTAGGATCATGTATTTCGGCGACCTTCCATACTTGGAAACGAAGATCAACCCCACGAAGTCTGAGATCCTGAACAGTATTTATAGCCAAAACGACACGGTTGTTAGCGAGGTACCAATCAGGTGTCAGAAAAATGCAATTTTCATCGTAAATACATCAATGCTCAATGATCCTGATGATATTCTGGCTGATGATAACGGCTCCTATAAGAATAATGGCGCTTCATACAACTTGTACACAGCTTATGATGAAACTTTGAATGACGACGATGAAATTCATTCGAAGGCCCTTCCACGCAATAAGCATCAACTGGACAGGAAGCTTCAGTCAAATGAATATTTGGTTCGAACAACATTTTATCGGAATGCATCCTGCAAGGACTTTACCCGAAGGATTTATGACGTTCGGAGCAAAGATGGACGTTTCAGCAATAGACTTTTGCAATACAAATTTGATGGACCTGAAAGAGAATTTGCCGTCAATCCCCATCAAAATTCTAAAAGGAACTTAAATCCTCATGCAAGGAAAGCTGAGTCAACGAAAAAGAACATCGCCCTTGCTGTCAGTGAAAATGCAACTGGCCCACTTATATTGTACGATCGTCTCTTTGAAAATGCTGGGGGACTCATGAATAGTAAAAGCGATGCATCACTTCCAACTATAAAAGGAATAAAATACCAGAGATCACTTCAAAGAAAGAACTTACAGACTGAACAAGATCCTGTCGCAGAGTTCATCAATTACGGCTTGCACGAAAGAAATTTCATACGAAACTTTGAAGTCTTACCTTCAATCCGTGCTCTCCTTGCGGCTGACAACCAGATCAACGATATTATCAATTTTTGTACAGACCCAGCAGAATTCACAATTCTAACTATTGATACAACTTTCAATATATGCGAGGGGCTTTACGTGACTCCCCTCACCTACAAACACCTCCGTCTGTTGGGTGTCGAAAGTAGGAAAAATCCTGTTCTTCCAGGCCCAGCCATCATACATTCTTCCCTGGATGCTAGCGTGTTTGAGTATTTCGGCCAAAAGCTTGTGAGCATCAACCCCAAAATGAAGGAGGTACTTGCGGTTGGTTCCGACCGAGACAAGGCAATTGATAATGGCTTCATGTCTTCTTTTCCTATTGGCAGCCTTCTCTCGTGTAAAAGGCACGTTCATGGGAACATCTGCGCAAAACTTACCCAATTGGGTATAACTGACCAAAACAGTTATCTTGAAGAAATCTTTGGAAATGATGAAACACGAGTTAAGGTACGTCACGTCTTTTTTATTGATATTATGTACAATCACAAGGCTTATATATGTATGACACTATTTTTCCTATTTTATCGAATTATGATTTGTTTAAAAACAAAAAGTCACAGGGAGAAGGTCGTATATATTACCAAAAAGCTTTTGAATGAAGAGGTGGGAATTTTTCAATTTAACCCCCCCCCCCCTCTCCCCTCGAATAAGCTTATCATTTTCCGAGGGTTTTGGCCGAAATTAAAATTAAATTTTTCGCGAGGACTAATTTTGCGAAAATTGCAAAAATTCGCGCAATTTGCGAAAATTTACCCCAACTTCTACTGCGTATTTTACTCCTAGATCTCCTCACGTGTTTGACCCTGGTATACTTTAATGTCAGAAAATTTCGCGTCCAGAAAATTTCGCGAATTTCGCGAATCACTGCTAAATTCGCGAAATTAAATTCCCGCAAAAAAATCTTTTGGTTAATTCGCGAAAATTTATGCCCACGAGATACAGTTTTTAGATTTTCTTGGTCATTTTTTGCATGTTAGAACATAAAAACAGGCTTTCTAAGCTTATTTTACCAGTGTTTTTGTCCGGGAAAATCCAATCTCGCGAAAATTTATTCCCGCGAAATGGATTAATCTTGCTGATTCGCGAAATTAAATTCCATCAAAACACGCGAAATTTCGCGAATGGCCTAATTCGCGAAATTTTCTGGACGCGAAATTTTCTGACATTAAAGTATTAGCTATTTATAGAACTTTGTGTTTAAGCTTGTCACTCGACCACGATCTAACTCAACTAGTAATCGAATTTTAATTACATCTTTTTAGGGTCTAGTGGATGCATCCAGTGAGGAAGAATTCGATCAAATTTTAATGTCTTTCGTCGAATCTTGGAATAATCGGGAAGTGAAAGTACGAAAATTGAAATCCTTGACTGACGCAAAATTCGCCGACTATTTTGTGAAGAATGTTAGTTCGGATATGAAACGCAAAATGATTCTACCAGTCCGCCGTCAATTGATGCAAAACGGGGACAACTTTTTCTATAATAATGCGAGCGAGAGCATCAATGACCGGCTCAAGAAAATCGTACAACAAAGAAAGGCAGAAAGCACAGCCTCTGGCCGACCAAACAAGAAATGCACATGGGTAGAATTTGCAAGTCTATATAAGGTAAGTTGGACTTCTTTGGGTATCGTATAATACCAAAGATATGGGGATTCAAATTCAAAGATAACTTTAATTTTTCGCGAGATAAATTTTGCGATTTAGTATGTTTTGTTTTTTTGCAAATCCTAATCTTACGAAATTCTTATTTTATGTTTGTTTATGCCTAATATCAGATTGCCAAAATTTCAGGTTCATCTTTCAAAATGACCGGTTTGGTACATTGTAGAGTGCCGTAGTTTATATTTTGATTGTGGATTCCTAATAATGGCGCTGTTTTTTCCAGGATTACGTGGAAATGATTCAAAGAAATGTACACAAGAGTATCGTTAATCAAGGCACGTACGTTCTCTCTAACGAAGTAGTACAATTTGGACTGGATCTTCACGTATTTCGAAAGAAGAGTGCAGAGGAGCAAAATTTGCGAATCAACATTATTGATTCGACACACAAAGTTAAAGGGCCTCCATCATCCGCATTTGCAGGTAATCCCGAATGTTCAAGTGAAATGCCTCAAAAAACTACTACCAATCCGTCCCCAGAATCGATCACAACCAAATCATATGCCGACTTTCCTAGATTTGAAACCACCGACTTACCAAACTTCTTAGCGCAAAAATGGAAGAAGGCGTCCGAGATAATCGAAATGAAGGATGGGATCGTTCCAGCACCAGGTCAAAACTCAAAAAAAATTGTCATCTCTTTTACGGACAGAAACAACCCACACTTTGTTTCTCACAAAGATGGAAAGTTCGATTGTCCATGCCCAGCATTCAAAAACGAAGGAATTTGCAGTCATACGATAGCAGTTGCTCATCGCCTCGGAAAACTCGACATTATAATGGCAGCTTTTACCAACATCACAAAGGCTGTCCAACCCCTGTTGCCCAAAAAAGCAGGACGCAAACCAAACGAAAACACACGAAAGCGGAAAGCGCCGGAAGTGAGAGATGTCGACCAGATGACGAGCCCTGTTCCAATTGAGGAAATTCCCCAAGAAATCATCGACGAGAACAACCTTCAAGTCGTTTGGATGGTTGACGAGAGAACCACGACCTGCTATGGATGTGGTGGTAAGTTTCGCGAATTACCGTCTAGTCCCCCACTTCCTCCTCCTTATGATCTTGTATTAAAGGGTAAAGATCGAAGGATGTATTGTATTGATGGGAAATTGAAATTTAAGAATTGTGCTCAAAACACTTTTTATCACCTAAAGAAATCGTGTGTTTTGAAAAAACGTGAGAAAGTCGAACGAAAACAAATCTTGATTCAAATCAACCCAAACGATCTTGGTAGACTACACAAAGAACAGCTCAATTTACAATTTGGGATAACTTTTTAAGAATTATATTCAAAGTTATAGACATTTCTTCATGTTTCTACGTTAACTATTTATTCCTAGCCTAATATGAATATTTTTTGGTTAGTGTTAATTAACGGTGGTGCTCTTTACTTTTTTAGAAATAGCCTCACCCTTGCTCACCCAATCCGAGGGATAAAGGTGAAATCTGATGATAAATCAGGGAAAACTTGTTCTTTGAACATGTTTTGAAAGAATACTTTAGTCCCTAGTCAATCGCTTTTCAACTAACCTCCTCATCCCCTGACTTGTGTCTCCAAGACCTGATTAAGCCCTTCTCCGTTTGATAACCTAATTCCAGTCTAACTTTACCTTATTTTAGGGTTTCCACTAGCAAAATATTAGGACCCCCGTTTATTTTAATTCGAAATTTTTTCCACTACCCCTCCCCCGTTGATTTAGCACCGGACAGTTGAGCCATTCATATTTCTTGTTTCTTGACTGTTATTTTGTTTATTTCGTTGTTGTTTTTTTTGGCTACCACCTTTTACTACGACACCACTTTATAAGGTAATACCAACTTTACTTTTGTTAACTATTTTTAGATGTTTTAAAGTTTCTTTGTTTTAAGTTGGCAGCTTTTCTTGTTATTGCTTGTATCAAGCTTTTTTTATGATAATGGTTGAAAACCATTTGCAGCCCCACCAGTCAATAAGATTTCTTGGGAGATTTCCTGTATATAAAAGAAATAATTTGTAGACGTATACCGTTTTATTTATTTTGTTTACATGCTTTGATATTTAACGTTTTTATGCACTAATGTAAATACCTTATATTTAAAAAAAAGAAAAAAACACTATTTTCAACTTATTACCTGTTATGTTTAATCGATTCTTATAAGCAATGACTCTTTTTATAAGCAATTTTCGCCGACGACTTTTTTTATCCTTTTTTCCCCGAGTTTCAGCTGTTGTGGATTTAAGATGAAAAGCATACTTTAATGGGATAAAATTCGCGGGGATTAAATTTGCAGATTTGGGTGTCATCCGTGAAACTAAGTCCCAATGGAAATTTGGAAAGGCCTTATCCGCGAAATATTTTTTAAGTAAAACTCAAAAAATGTCAATTAACTACTTTTTAAATGTGTACTGACATCAAAGAAGCGCTAATAATGCGTATTTCAACAACACCAACATGCATGGTTTGGCAGTAAAAGGCACAAAATCGTGAAAATATTGTCTCCCAATAGTGCGAAATTGAGTCCCGATGAGCTTAACCGGGAAATTTAATCCCCGCGAAAGTTTATCCCATTAAAATAGTTTTGGAAGTTACAAGCTACAATGTACCACAAGGCCAAACTCAACGCTTTTCAGAGGAATCCTTGCAGATGCTTGACTTACGGCGCATTTCCCAGCAGCAACTAATCGCTAGTTACTGTATATCCTGTATCGAGCTCTATCTGATTTTGTTCTTTTTGTGTATCAAAAATAATTAATTAAATAACTCTTTCCACTCTCTCTCCAATAAGAAAAAACACTAATACATTACATAATCTTTAAGGCGTGAAATATCTCGTTTCTCTTTTCATGTGAGGAGGAGAGCACGGCCAGGTCCTTAAAATTTACTATAGTAAGTATTAGGTAGTAAGTAGTAAGTATTAAGTAGTAAGTATTAGGCGTTTTAGACTTGCCCAAATAATTACTGACATTACAAATACTGACAACAGTCAGCTGATGTGAATTCCCTAATGGAGATGACACCGGCCTCAAAATGATAAACAAAATAATTAGTAGAAATTATAAGATAACACAAAAAAAGTTAATCTTGGCGGTTTATTCCATGTCAACCACCAATTTTTTTTATTGTTGCAGGTAAAACTTAAGGGAAGTTCTCTGCAACAAATTTGAAATCAATCTTGGCATCCAGAATGCCTGGAAGCAGTTATCTTATAGCATAACATCTGACGTTATAAAGGAAGAAATGATAAACAAAATAATTAGTAGAAATTATTAGATAACATAAAGACCCCAGTTATGGAATTAATACATTATTCCATATACACGTACAAGAAGAGCGGGGCTGAGATAGAAAAGGTCTGTAATAAAGAATGTTAGCAAAAAGAAAAACGAAAGTAGTCGTCAAACTATCAACAATGTTAAAGAAAACAATGTAAAAAAAGGTTTTAGACAAAATAAAATGAAAAAAAGATGATAAAATACTCCAATGGTTCAGCCTATGAGCAAATCATAGCAAAATATCGAACCTGTATTTTTAAATACAATCTAAGATAGTCGCCAAACGTTTACAGCACAACCAAAAATAGAGCAAGCAACCTTTCGATAGAAAAACTTTAATATTTGATTTTCGGTCTCTCTAATACATAGTATTTACGGAACCAGAAGCTTTTCAGGTCAAATAGGTGGCACTCGGATTTTCTAGGGGTATTTAGAGGCTTTATAGGCTATATCATAAGGAGTTCAAAAAAAATGAAATTTCAAACAGAAAACCGTTTATACCAGTCGAAAGGTCTCAAAAAAGTATATAGAAGACTTTTTAGTGGATATGGTCGATTTCTGTACCTAAATCGAAATATTTGACCTCAATGTGGTATAATCAGTTTCCTGTTAAAATAAGTTTGAAATTTCAATTTTTTCGAACTCCTTGTGATATAGCCTATGATGCTTCTAAATACCCCTAGAAAATCAGAGGGCAACCTTATTTGACCAGTAAAGCTTCTGGTTCTGTAAATACTATTTATTTTAGGGACTGAAAATCAATATGAAAGTTTTTCTGTCAAAAGGTTGCGCGACCGTGAGTTATTGTCTAGTCTAAAAGCTCGATCCTAAAGTTTCTCAAATGTTTATAGTTACAACATAATGTTGTAATAAAAAAATAATATAAATCATCATAAATTTGATTTTCTCTGACCAATACAATAAATCCATTTACTGAGATTTCTTTGTTTTTTTTGGTCGTTTTGGTAATAACCGCTCGCCATCAATGTCTATCACTATTTTTCGTTTTGTTCTTCCACGAAAGTTACCGTTAATTGCAACAACCATTTTGGACTTGGCAACAATCAATTTCCGTTCTGTCATCATGTACTGTTCGAGTTGCGGATTTTCGACACCACCACGAGACCTGTGCTTTGAAAAGTGCTCTTCGACAGGGTCCTGGTTTAACTTATCCGATATAAAGTAATCAACACCGTCCAATTTAAGTAATTCTGGAACCATTTCGCAGTATGAATGAACTAAAAAAATTAAAGTACAACTAAAAAGTGATTTTGTCAGGGAAGAAGTACTAGTAAAGCAATTTTTTTAACACAAAACTCGTTCTTTTGATAAGCAACTCTGATTTTGGGCTGACACTGCTTTTAAGGTTGCTTAAAATTTTTCAAGCTATAAATTAAATAAAAGCATGTTGTTCTGAAGACCTAAAATATATATTATGATGTTGGCGTCTTTTATGCTTATTCTTATGCATAAAAGAGGAAGTAAACCAAATGTTTTTCGTTATGAGCTTTTCTCGTGATTGGTTTATTCAATTTTTCTGATTTTTGGCACAAAGACGCAAAATGATAAAGTTCAAAATGTGACGGAGCC
>JAUJPO010056260.1:0-14164 GCA_032270745.1 Tiaropsis multicirrata
GTCGGTCGGTCGGCAAAAAAATAAAAATAAAAGTTGAATTTCACCCATGAAACATCCTAAAATGGCAGGAAAAAGTAGTAATTTTGACAAAAGTGCGAAATAAAAAATTGGAAGACACGGAAAGGGTGAATTCGTTGGAAAAATGAAAAATTGAACCTAAAATTCTAAAAAATTCAAAATTGGCAGTCGGAAACAATGAAAATAAATGTAAAGGACTGGGACTACCAAGATTCAATTTTATTTTTATTTATATTTTTCGAATTTTAGGGTCGGGCGGGCCCGTAAAACAACTTATCAAGTTGGTCTCGCCTAATACTCTCTTGATTCTCCAAAGCCTACAAAATGTTCTTATTATGTTTTTAATTTTAATACCTCGAAGCCCTATGTTCTTATAGGCCTATTTTAGTCAGTCGGTTTTCTGCCGTATCGAATCTAATTGTGACAAAAGATCGGCTTGGCAATCCATTAGATTCGACACGGCAAAAAACAGGTATCGGCAAAAAAGTCTCTTATAAACATTCATTAGCATTAACATAATTCATAAAATGTTTGCATTTAAATGTTATACTTATAATAAATTTTAAAAATCTCCATATACAAACTTCATTTGGATTGCTTGGAAAGCTACTAAACCAATATATAAACAACATAATTCATAGTTCTTGTAAATGTGTTACTGTTAATCTACTGATACAAAAGTCCCTTATCTGACAGCTCATATATACTATCTGACATGCGGTCTGTAACATTTTTGTATCTCAAAACAGTTTCCGACAATAATAATAGTTCAATTTATATTGAGACGATTAGTTCATCTGAGACGTAAAAATTGTAAAACGAGCATTATGAGCTTTCCAGTTTCAAAAGAAAACATCTCTTCCAAACAAACGATTAAAAACTGCATATAAATAGCGAATATTTTCCCGAATTCCATTGTGAATGTAACCAATTTGAAAATTTATCAACATGATACAAAACTTGACATCATGATGGCCCCCAAATCACTCCTCACTTCCACGGCGCATTCATTCAATGCTTTTTCGAAATTCACGCAATTCAGATTTTCCAAAACCGCATAATTAGGGGAAAAGAATTCACTTTTCACGCATCACACAAGCAACCTAATTTTCCGCACTCCTTGTTTTTTTTATCAAAGTTTTCCGCAAAATCCTAAAGCCCTTGAGTACTTTAAATAAATCTGAAGGAAAAAGCTCTTTTACCCATCGAGATTAAGCATTTTGAGTAAAAAGTACATGATTAACGTCTTTATCACATCTTTCTTTGGTCCATGCTTTATTGATTTCTTAATTACTCATGATAGAATTAATTAAAAACGATTTTTCAAAAGCAGTCTGTTCCTAAAAATGTCAAGAAAGTTTTATCTATAAATTCCAAAATTGATTTTTCACTATGGTCAGAGCCCTTAATGGGGACATGAAGTGAAAGATTATTGATTGGTAAATACATTTGGTACATATCACATTTATTGGTGTTTGTTATACAATTCATAAATAATATTTTCTACAATTTTAAAATAATCTTGAAAAAATAATTTTAATATAATAAAACAGTGCATTCGAGCCTAACTATTTCGCTATTTCAGTGTATTATATAGACACATGGAGGAGAATAAAATATCAAAAGGAAAGAAAAAGTTAAATAACTAAAAAGGTTCAATCGAACAGGACTCAACAACGTAAAGTGTGTGCAATCTGACCAATACTGACACAATCACTTAAGTCTTCAAATCAGAGCTAACCAAAACAGAAAAAACACTTTTACTACCGCACCCCCCCCCCCCCCACCCTGCTCCACTCTGGGGATTAATCCCATTTTAAATCATCTTTCTGTAAAGTGTACTGTAACTTACGGACTTTTTTCAGGAGATCCAAGTTTGTATTACCCTTCGTTTCCGATTTAGTTAAGAGTTGATCTTTTGGCGTACGTATAGTAGTCACTACCTGTATTTCTTGTGAGCCAAGTTTCAACTTTCCACCGCTCGAATGCTGATGTTGTTTAGATGTTAAAGTTTGTCCATCAAATCGATGCTGCTGAGATGAAGATTTAAGGACATCGCGGATCATAGAGATTTGTTTACCTTTAGCCTCTAATTTGTTACAAAGTTGTGTCAGGTCTTTTTCGTTGCTCCTTCGTAAGAGTTCGATCTCCTCAACTTCCATTCGTTCTGATAGATGACGATGCTCTCTAGATGAATGAAGGATTGTAACTTAAAAGTACTAAACATAAAACTGTTAGAGAAAAACATTGTGCAACGGAGAGAGAGGGAGGAGGGGCAGATATGTTATCCGGGGTAACATAAAGTGGCTCGAGGGTAAATTTTGTGTAACCCTTGTCCGTAAAATGTAAAATGTCCGGTTGTAAATTATGAGAAAAGATTTATATCCTCCATCCCCTGGTGCACGATCTTTTTACGGAACAGATCATAGTAGTTTTTGGATGATGGATAGCGATGATCTTGAATATTTAAATGTTTATATTTGTCGTAAAGGAAATTTTGCGTGGTACATTTGACAAAATGTTCAAGGCCTAAATTTCTTACTCAACAAGTTGTTCAAATTCTTCCGTCAGTGTCCGCAGTAAGAGTTGAAGGTCAGATGTTGTTTTTGGTGAGCGTGGCGTTCGTGGTGACGGTTTCTTAACTCTCGGTGCCGCATGGTGGTGGTGAGGTTGTTTGGCGTGGTGAGTAGCATTGTCGCAAAGTTTACTGTGTGATTTCATCATGGAAAGAACGTTTTGAACGTTGGCACCGACTGAGTGTGAACGAGATGTAGACTAAGGTGAAACATAATAATAAAAATAAACAAGTGGTAAATCACTCAAGTTAAATACCTCCTAAAATAAGAAGAAGGATACAATAGCTTGCGAAATTCCATCCTTGATTTTAGAGAGAACCTTATCGAATAACCTTATCTTGTTTATGCGTGTTTTTGCGCTGTTATTTGATAACAAAATGCGAAGTGCAAAGTCGTATTTTAAGACTTTAAGACAGCTGGGAGCCCTGAAATTCTCTTCGGCGTCGGTAATATAATTCTTCATCAAAGTCAATTTTTACTGAATTTTTATTCTTCCGGTAAGTTTGTGTATTAGCGAGACTAAGTATCCGAGATACACCTCGACGACAAACGGGTCTATGCTCTTGATATCGCACATTCTGCCTGAGAATGAATATCTCCTTTGTTCTAGAAAAATCATAGAAAAATCGGAAAAAAATGTGTTCTAGAACAAAGAGGGATATTTATTAGCAGGTGAAGTATCCCTTGCTACATAGACTAGCCTGTAAAAACCCGTTCGTCGTCTTGATTTATATCGGGTACTTAAAACCTCGTTATTACACCCGCAACAAGGAATAGAATAGGGTGTTGAGTAGGTAAAGCTTCAAACAAACAAACACGTAATAAAGTGAATTTCACGCACCTGTCCAACAACGAACGGAATATTAGCAAGGTCCAAAAGATAATGACTGTTGGGACTTGAGGAACCCGACGACGACTGGCGCTGTGGAGAACGTGGAGTCGTTGTTGATGACGAGCCGGGGATCGATGGTTTTGTTACGATCTGTTGTAGAAAGGATGTAATAAAGTAGAATGAAATTCTCGACTTTTAAAGACCTGTCTCCACTCGCAGCACTCGACTTTTTATTTTTTTGACGTAATTGACGTAATACTAGACCACCATTGGCTTACAAATAAATGACGCCATTCGATTGCTTGAATATGACGTTAGAAGTCGTGCGACGTTAGAAGTCGTGCGACGTCTTTTCTAAGAAATTTTCAACCACAAAAAAGTGGAGCACTGCGCGCAAAGAGCGGAGACCGGTCTTCAAGGGAGGGATATAGTGACGGGAATGAACGCAAATAAAGCATACTCGCAGATTTAAGAAGGACGATGTTCATTTTACATGGGCTCCTTTCACTTGATTTTATTTAAAAAATATAGACGCTTGACTATAACCGTTAATAGAAATCATTACGTAATGATTACATTCGTTTTGATCACGTGACAATGTCATGAATGATAAGAAATCGCCATCACAAGTCAATCAATACAAAATATGCGTAAGTTAGCATTACGTACTTTGATAGGATTAAATTCCGCGATTTTTTGCCCTTTTCGCGAAAATTTGTCTCGCGAAATCGCGTGGGTTCGTCGATTCGCGAAATTAAATCCACGCAAAATTTTTTGAAACTACCATTGTAGCAAAAAAAGTTATCAAAACCATGCAATTTTGGTAAAATATGTCCATTTTTAGGGTCATTCGCGAAATTTAATCCTATTAAAGTAATTTTTCCTAACAGAAACACCCAAAATAGAGGGCAAATTGCGGGTTTCCGGAAAAATATAGGGCTTTTTTGGCTGTTTTCGTTAAAAAAAACGACGTAATGCTAACTTACGCATATCATGAACACAAGGAGAAAATAATACTAACACTGCACTGATACAAAAAAAGAAAACCATGGGATAGTTTTTCGCCCTATAACAAAATAATGACCTTTGACATGATGATGTCAACAACGTGGTTTCTCAACATGCAGGTCGATGACAACGAGTTTGTGGACCTCAACTTTTACGTAGTAAAGTCTCTTCAACGAGTTTGGAAAATGAAGCATCAAGACGAAAATTTGTCTCTTTTATCCAAGCCAATTCTTGAGACTTTTGTACTAAAGAACGGCGTGATATCTCAAATTGGAAGATAATAAATATGTCAGCCCCGGGATGAGGCGGAGGATTTAAGATTGAGACTTTTTATTCCGATTTTTCCGATTTGATATTCGGCTTCTTTCAGAATATTCGGAAAATCGGGATCTAGGTTCGCAAAACACTTGAAAAAACGTTCAAATTCAAGATGGATGTGGTGAAATGGTTGTTTTGAGAGTTAGAGGTAAGGAATTAAGATTTCTTCAAGCATTTTGGCAGTTTAAGTGCAGAATTTTTTTATCTTTTACCACGTCAAAGTCTTCTGCTGCTGTTCTGTAAGTTTTTTTTTTTTGGTTTTTACTAAATTGACTTTGAAATTTAGATTTTCCACAGACCAGATGGTATTTGCACTTTTTTTCGGTGTCGTAAAATGTAGGGTTGAATCTTGGGCTAAACTTTACAACACCCCTTCTATCTAAATCTGAGATGCAAATCTTACAGACATCACAGCAGCCATATTACATCTACCATCTCGTGCGCTTATAAGAATGAAAATGGCCATGTTGCATGTGTCGAAGTCCTCATTGTATTTTTCGTTCTCCAGATTAATGCAAACGCTGCAAAGACTGTGATGGCTCTGAATTATACAGCTTTGATTTGATAAAAAATTTCGTTCTTCAGAATTGTGAAGGTTGCGATGGCTGCAAAGCCTGCGAGCTGCGACGGCTCTGAATTTATACAGCTTTGATTTGATAGTTTTTCGTTTTTCAGAATTACGAAAGCTATTGCAATACGAGAACTGTGATGGCTGTGAATTATACAGCTTTGATTTGATTAAATTGCAAGGACTGCGACTCTACGGTACTCTACGTTTGCTCCGTTGGAATTTTCTTTTCCAAAAATAACTTTTTCTAGAAGCAAATGGGAACTTTTTGAAGAATCACGCTCTGGGATCGATTTAGGCCAAAGTTAGCGGAGTCAAAGGCAGGGTTAACTTATACCTGAATTGGGAAGCAAATATAAATTACAAAGGGACAAAGTTTCAGACAGGGTGTTCGGCCTCACTTCTCCAACATAGACAAGACCGTGGGCAGTTGGCAACTCTGGGCATTGATATCATCCCTAGTATCATGTGCCATCCACAAAATGCACCCAGACACCATCATCACAATCTTCAAATCAATTAAAATTCTAGTCCAATATGCTCCCTTGTGAGATTCTCTACCCCAATTCTTCTCTTGGAATCTACTAATTTTCTCCAGCACTTTCATTTTGTCAATCTCCCATCTTAATGTGGTTTTTTGTTTACTTTTTGGCGATTCCCCTGTGAGTGGAACCGATCTCCTCTCCTTCGTTGGGGGTTCCCTACCGGGGAAACCCCTAGCATTTTTGTCATTCCATGTTTTTGTTAGAGATGTTAATAGTTGTGTCATTTATCATAAACCCTTACCACGCCGAAAGTTTTTGAAAAAAGCAAAGAAAAATCATTAATTTTTCTTTCAAAGGCCATTTCTCGGTCAGGACAAATGTTTAAGGTATCAACTTTGGTATCGTTGGAAAGCTTTTTTTCTCAGCTACAAAAAAATAGTGATGTTTTTGCTTAAATGTCACGTGGTCAGGAGTTATGACCAAAAGACGGGTCATTGCCCCATATTGATAGAGGTCAACATTTTCTTTGAAAACTTAGCCTCTTAATGTGGCTACATATTGTTCAGTCCCACTGAAGGGGATACCGTCTCTTTTGAGTGCTTTTGGCCTTAATCGACTTTTAACAACATATCTTTCTAAGTCTATTAAGAAATTTGGGCTGACCTTCCAGCGCAGCTGGTTTATTTGTCTTGTTTAATCAGGCGATTTTTAGAGATTTTTGTACTAAAGAACGACATGGTCTCAAATTGGAAGGTGAATTATATGCAAATTACATTTTTCTTGCGTTTCTTCTTGATCATCTTCGGCTTTCGTTCGCCATTTGCCAGTGACTCTTTGACATCCATTAAATTGACTTGCGCTACTGCTTGTTCAAGCTACAATAAATGATAATGACAAGACAGGTTAAATATTGATGTTAGCTTAAGGGGCATTGTCTTTAAATTTAACGTAAGCTATCTCTGTGCGTCGATCAATTGCTTATAGAGAAAGATTTCTCCTAACGTTTTTTAAAAATGTCCATTGCCAGCTTTCAATATGAAATGTGATAAAAATGACAAGTCAGGTTATACAAGGAAGGTTAAAGAAAAAAGGTTTTTGGACGGCCAAAAAATAATATTGAAGATTCTGCGGTTTGATTATAATCAAGATTTCTCTTGCTTGCAATATAATAAATGAGCTTTTCCAGAAAAGAATCCAATCACCGTAATTTCGAACCACCCTGGATATCCTTGGTCTTCAAATTGTTATCCCCTGGATATCCTAGGATATTGAAAATTTCAAATCCCCTATATCCTACATCCTCAACAGTGGGGGGTACGGATTTTTTCTGAAAATAACTAATGCGTCAGGCTTTCAGATATTTTCCTACGCAAAAGTATTTTTGAGACGGCATGAAAAGTTTACCTCGTATGCTTTATCTTCCAACAATTTTCGACAATGACTTTCTTCGCGTATCTTCTCCTCCAACTGACGAATTTTGTACTATGAAAAAGGGAGTGGGGTTAATCGTACTATATTGTGCTTATTTGTGGATGGCTTGAGTAAGAAGGGGGAGTGGTTGTTCTGAGGATAAGAGAAAACACAAATTGGGAGTAAGGGGTCAAAATGACTCTTCATGTTGGAGGAAATTTTTTATGTAATACTCTAAAATACACTCACTTCAGGGCTTCAAATACTTGAAATTTTGGTGTTCTAGACCCAAAAAGGCATAAAATGGGGCTGGTTCTCACTGTCAAAATGTTTGGTAAATTGGGGGATCATTATAGTCATAAGTCATTTTGGCACCGCCCCCCCCCCCCCCTAAATAAAATGGAAATCATTATAAAAATCAAATCTATAAAGTCTGTTCGAAAGGTATAACAAGAAGATACATGTCGTTGAAAAGATAATTCTGAATGGTTAATTTTCGTAAGCTAAAATGTCAACTTTGAAAACGACGATGAAAATATATATTTGTTTAAAATAAATTTTTTCGGCCATCTTGTTTAAGGGCGAAACAAAAAAATTCAATTGTAATTTAAATAGCCACACATATACGGCTGTGACCTGATGTTGAAAAACTCTTACTTCAGCTTGAGATTGAGATGCAGTCAATTTCAAATGTTCTTTTTCAAGACCATCCAATTTTTCCAGTGCAGGTGATTCTCCCACGGCGCTCAGTATACTCCTCCTTGCTGGTGACCTAGACCATAAAAACAAAACGTATTATCTGAGAAGTTATAAAGAAAAACTCTCTGAAGTTTGTAAAAGGAGGGTTCTAGAAGCTACCAAGTTTATCTTGACACATCTGCTCGCTGAGCTTTACTAAGCTCAGCTGACGTCAATCGAATCTTTGATTATCAGTCTATTTTGAGTAATTGATATATCAATGGTAATGCTTAGATACTTCCCTAACTAACAGCCCTTTGAACACCCTGTCTGGCAGTGGTCAAGATTCGAACACGAAGCATAGCGGTGCAAGCCCGTGATCGAAACCTTAGTTACACTACCAATCAGAAGGAAGTGTGCTATTTGTCGTAATCAGTGAAAAAATCCCATTATAAAAGCTACTGTAGATTGAAATTGATCATGATGGTCAAAGTCATTTTTGTTTGTTTTTGCTTAACTGAAAATCTTAATTAACTTTAGCTAATGACTGTTTGTTTGCAAAAAAGGTCGGGCGGTGCCCAGTTGGCGTAATAACCGAAAATATAGTTAAAAAATAATTGTACGAAAGTTTCCCAACATTTTGTAATTAAACATTTTGAGTACAATTTTTTTAATCCGAAATAATCAAATTGACTTTGTTTTTGAAATAAACGAAATCATCAATCAACAAACCTGGCAACAACCTTCGATTGTCTTGGTGGTGTTGAAGGTGGAGAATATGCCACCCTCCTGTGGGGTGTGGTGGGCGAAGCGGCGGGCGGTCTCGTTGCTGTAGTCTGACTTTGCATCATTTTACGCATACAGTCCAGTTGCTTTTCCAAAGTTTCGCAACGGTTTTGTGCATTTTCTAATTGACTTCCAAGTTCTATAAAAAAATGAAAACATAAACATAACATTTGACTGGCTTAAAAAATAATGTTCTAATCCTTCATTTGACAAAACATCAAATTTACTACAGTTTGACTCATGTAATTCGAACTCCTATAATTCGAAAACTCATACAATTCGAAGCAAAATCTTTGGTCCCATCCGACTTTTGAATCAAACTTAATCACACTTCTATAGTTCGAACAATGTCCCCCTGTGAATTCGAATTACATCAGTTTAACTGTAAATGATTAATCGAATAATAATATAACTTTAGCAACAGTCGCGGCTGGTAAATGGACAGTAGGAACATTCTGTACTAGAATATACCTCACCTTTATCTTTCCTATATTTCTCGTCTCTGCGGAGTTAATTCTAATTTCCAAAAAAAATCAGCCGCGCTTGAAAAATTTTAAACTCGAAATTACGAATGGGAACAGACTCTATGGAAATAAAGGTTTGAATTTTCCTTAGATATCAGGTCTTTGGTAGAACAATGGAAGGTATGGCTGAGACAAGAATTTCCCTAATTTCGAAAAAGCTGACGACAAACAAAAAATTTATAGGAGCTCCAGAGGGAGGTCCAAATCCAAATTCAAATGAGCTGAAAGAAGCTTTCTCACCTTCGGCATGGCTTCCACGTTTCGAACTACAAGTACTTCCAACGACCGATGATGAAGACAGATCATGTTTTTGTTTCAGCAAGTCTTTATACTCGGTCGTTTCGACGGTCAAATTCTTCAGGTTGTTCTCCGCTTTCGCTCGATCCACTTCCAAAGCACCTATCTTGTCTTGTAAGTTTTGCAGCGCTTGCATTACCGCTACAGAAATATAAGAAAAATACGACAACAATAAAATGATACATTCGTCATCTCAATAATTGGAAATTAGCAACGTCGGGCGTACTGAAAGGGCGCGTAAAATAGCGGAAAATCACCAAAAACACAGTATAACCAGGTATAACTCTGCCCTCTTAACCCCACTTAATGCATTTGAAGGTGGTCTGTTGGCATATAGTAATAATAGCTGACTACATTTCTAAAAGTCTACAGACCTTTTGCCCAGCATTGAACGTGGAAAAAGCAAACAGGGCTTAAGGTTGAGGGGAATTCAACACGGTAACGCTTCTCAATGAACCATGTCCATATGTGGAAATAAATAGACGATGGAGAAAGAACTTCATCGAAATTTGCCGACGTTCCATTAAAGGGAAAACAAATCGATTGATTTCATAATGACCCTGGTCAAAAGCATAACCATGAAATATAATATAACTACCATCAAGTTCATTCTAGAGACAGTACCTTATATCCAGTATTCATAAGCTGGCATATATATATAGGATAATCCTTTCTCTATAAGCAATCGATCAACACACAGAGATTCGCTTACGTTAAATTAAAAAAATCTTCTAATCAAGCTAACATCAATATAGATACAGTACCCTTAGATTTGCTTTGGTGTTGTGCGTTGGCTTTCAACGATCGAGCACGCAGCGAACTGTAACTGTTGGGTTTGATACTGGCGTAAGAGCTGCGACAAGAACCCAACGAAGTATAAGGTGATTCTATAGACCGAGAATCGTTGCCGTATGCAATGGCTTTTTGATCATAGGGTGCTCTCATTATGCTCTCAAATGATTTTTGTTGTGTTGAGCTGTAAAGTTCCTCGATCTTTGCAGGACTCTAAAGTTAGGACAGAAGAGAAGAATTTATTGTAGGAGACTGTCTAATCTATAATAATAATAATTGTTTAAATTAAATACAATTCCATGGGAAAAAACTTAAAACTTAACAAGTCAGAAATATTTATGATAATTTGCTGAAAAAAAGAAAAAAAGGAAAAAATAACCCTCTCTTGAAATTCTCGCTTCAACTGACTCTTACTCTAATCGATGTTTTAAAATGTAAATAAGTGCAGCGAGGAACGAATGAGGCTGAATAAATCCCTTAAGGGTTACATAATGTTTGTAACCGTTTTGACAGAATGTTATACTTACATGTTGTGAATCCGCCATTACTTTTTTAATTTATAGTATCTATTATTTTTTTCTAAAATAAACAAAATTGATAGAAATGATCATTAACTGTAACATACGAACAATATTGCAATTACATTTCTTTAAAATAACTTCCATAAAATTGGATAATAACTTTATTGACAAAAGAAAATTAATTTTAATTAAATAATTACAAAATTTGTTATAATAATTGGGATCATCAATCGAGGGACAGTTTTCTTCTTTTTGATAAACAATCAAAACCTTCGTGTTTGTATAAATCTCTTGGACAACCGTGAACTTCAATGGAAATTTTAAGATCCAAGAAAGAAAAACTACAAGAGCAAGAGACCAAGTGTCCCCAGGGTAACAAATTCAACAAAAATTTGTTTTTCTAAAAAAAGTCTCCGATACCATTTTCAAGACGTAAGATGTAGATGTGTTGTAGCTCTTTGCCTCCAGCTTCAATACACGCTTTTTTATATTATAAGAATGCACTTTATAAGAATATTGATGATTAAATTGACCAAAAATTAAAATATGTCATAATAATAATGCCATCTTAAAGTTAATTTGAAAGTAAATTTTTGAAAGTAAAGGTCAAATTTATTTGAAATACATCTAAAATCATTCCCAGGCTGACTCAGCTGGTCTATTTTTGCCTTTTTTCAATTAAATATCACTTTTTTGGCGTTTTTCAGACTGAGGCTGATAAGAACTTCTTACAAGACCAAAAAGGTAATAATATTCATCATGAAACCAAAAAACACCATTCTTATAAAAAAATTCATAAGAATTTTAGCAACCTAAATAAAATGTATCACCTAATACAAGAAAGTTGAGCCAAACCAACCGAGGTAAATTGTTCAATAGAAGGAACTTTCTCATCAAAAGTGTTATGTTTTGGGCCAAAGATTTTAATTTGTCTCAAGTGTGTGTCTCGTCCGTTCTGGTGATTTCCCAACACAGCTATTTGTATCATGAACGTTTTAATATTTTGATTGTTTTTACAGAGTTCAGTATTGATCCAACCACTTGGTTCATCCAGCTCCAGTAGCTCAAACTGTTGGAGGTCATGAGGATCATTCCCAATGCGGATTGCTATTTTGTTTGGTGTATAACTTTCATCTTGTTTATACTCAGTGTATATACTGATGTAACTGACAACAGTCCTTTTCAAAAATTGTATATTTATAAGATGTGGTTGCGGTCCATCTGACTGCCAATACGTTGTCAAGTCATTATCACGAAGTTGATTCACACCAGATCCAACCTTACAGGAGGACAAGGACCAAACAGCATTTAGACCAATCTCACGTACTTGAATTGCAGTATCCTCAGGAAATATATCTTCAACCTGGATGTGCTTTTTGGACTTTGCTGCTTCACTCATATCATTAATTCAATTAATGACAAGTGCCTTTATTAACTTCAAAAGGAATATGACTTTTTCATGTATAAATTAATCTTGATCCAAGGGCAAGGCAAAATAATTATATGGAAAAATCACATATGTATTTTTTCTGATATTTGCTTTAAAAGTGTAAAAAGTAGCATAAATTAGTATATTTTATCGTATATTATATTAGGTCACGTGACAGCCACGTGTTTTGTACATAATATGAACATGTATACGCTCAAATAGCGAGAAGCAGTGTTATAAACAAGCACTCGAGTAGTGAAGAAAAAAATGTAAAATTCAAAAGTGCATTTATTCTGATCCTGTATCCAAGACCGTCGCATTTTAATTCATTTTAATAAAACCAAGCAAATCAATGTTTTTACAAAAAGTATATAATTATTTTGTTCACGGATATCGAGGCAAAAGTATTGGTTCCCTTTTCTCACAGTTTTACCCTTTTCCCGACTGAAATACAGAAGTTTTGGTAAAAAAAGTGGTAAAAATACTAAAACTGTGGAAAATAACTTACCAGTTTTCCCAGCTTAAAAAAGAATCCTTGAAAGTTTTGAAAATGGGAAACCTATGGAGTTATGTAACCTTCCACCAGCAAAACCTCAAATCCAATGCTTTGGTAAAAAAGTGGGAGAATATGGGAAATTTTCGAATTTGAAAATAATAAAGATGGTATTACAAATCATGGTTTATCCAGCTTTTTTAAAGCAAGAATAAGATTGAGTGTAAATTTATGAATTGGGGAAATTCCTTCTTGTATTAAATGTATAATTGTATAAATGTATATTAATCAGGGCCCAATCAAGTAGGTAAAAAATATTTTCCCTGAGTTTCCCTGATTTTACAATTGCAAATGTTTTATTTTCCTTGATCTTCCCTGAATTCCCCCTGACTTTTTTCAAAAAGATCATTAATGATGAATTCCAGGTTTTTCAGGGTCTGTCTGAACTCTGATTGATAGAATAAAAAAGTGTATCACTGAGATAAATCTTCCTCAAAAATATAAACAAGAACACAACTTACAATACAATAATGAACAGAAAATATTAACACTTACTACAAAACATTTAAATATGTTGATTTTTATATACAATAATTTATTTTAAAGTCCCCCCATCATAAAGTTTGCCCCTCATTAGTTTTACTCTTCCCATTAAAGTATTTGAAAAATTCAAAAAATTCCCTCCATCATAATTTTACCCAGGTTTCAGGTGCCTTCATGGCTGATCGGGAAAAAGTATTTCCCAATTTTTCTGACTGAAAAGTAATGAAGATAATACAAGTTAAATGTGATCACATGTCAGACCTGAAAAAAACCCAAAACCCCAAAACTATTTCTGTATTTCTATTCTACAACCCTGCTTATACCCTAATAATTGTTGGGTGCTGCATGTAGGCATTGCATAAAAGTACATTTACTTTCGCATTGAAAAATTCTCTACTCATTAGATACAGAACAAAAGAAAATCAAATATAAAAAGAACAAAATAAACAACAACCCTTGACAATTGCCAGAAATTTTGCTGGGGATTAGGAGGCATTCAGGGGTACCAGGAGCGTCCGAGAGATGCTCTGGGACCAGGTCTGTTTAATCAAACAAATTGAACCGATTTTTTAATCGAACTTTGGCGAACTTAATCGAACTTTGTTCGTCGATTAGAGTTTGATACTTTTCACTGTGTATTTTTATACCGAAATGTAATTTATGCACATTTTAAAAACAAAAGTGCGTGAGAACATTATTATAACAAAATTACTTTCATTTTTGGCTTAGAATCTCTCAAGGGGATAAATAACAAAAAAACAAAAAACACTCTTACTTGCGTTCGTGAAGTCTTGAATTGTCTTTTTAATTGATCTACAGATTTTTGTTATGTTTTGATTTGTAAATTGATTTACACGGTTCAATCTGTAGACAGGTGATTCAATCT
>JAUJPO010056271.1:0-14162 GCA_032270745.1 Tiaropsis multicirrata
CCGATCGGAAGAAAGTTGAGAAATCAAAGTGATATCAGGAAATCGGACTTTTTTTTTGCCGTCTTATGGAAGAAGAACGGAATTTTACCTATTTGAATGTTCAGCTTTGGCTGACCAATTAGGTTTTTATGTACTTGAATGTCTTTTTTGCTTTTAATAGTGTTAATTTCATACTCAAAAATGACTGCCACAAAGCTTAAATCGGACAAAATTGAATAAAAGATGTTATACATGAATCATTTCTGGTTGGTTTCCAAAGTGACACAAGTTTATTGGAATTTTCGATGCTTGTATCAGTCTCATCATCAGCAGTTAAATTTTGATAAAATTCAGAACAATTATTGTACCCAAAATTCGTCAAATTTACGGAGAATGAAATGGATTTGTAGAACAGCCACTAACATTCGATACCACAAATGCATTTGCATTCGAAGTATATGATTTCGTGATTCGTTATACCCATATCGTTACATTCATATCGTTTTATCCGATTTCAACAATATCCTATATTCCTTGATATCAAGTTGCTTAAACGTTATATTATGATTGTTGAAATAATTATAATAATTATGCTGAATCAGTCGTTATTTCCTGTCTTGTTTTACGGAGAAACCAATGAGTTTGAATCATAGTCACTAATACTCAATACTACACAAACACTAAAATAATATAGTATATCGCTACCGATTTTCACGAATTCATGTTCACGATTCCAGAAAGTTCAATAAGTTTAACTTATCTTGCCAAGATAACCCCCGAATTGGAACATTCCCTCCTCGACATCCATTTTTTCAAAATCGAGCGGTACGGCACAGTCAAGTTTTCATTGAAAGTTTTGCCTTCTCAAAACAAAATCCTTTAATTTTTCGCCTAAAGCCTCAATTATGGTAATACTGGAATTTTAGTCACTATCTTAAAAATATAGACACTTACGCCCTACCCTCGATTTATTTTTCCCCAATAAGGTATTTCGGGGGGATAATATCAAAGATTTTTCGAATAATCTCTCTCCCAATTTGAATTCTAATGAAAAATTGAACCAATTCTATTTTTGAGCTAGTGACCATCTTTTGGCAACAGAAACGGTTTTTTGTACAAATTCAAGATCGAAATTATTGAAATTCTTGCCTCATATCCAACACTATCATATTTAGCGTATAAGAGTCTATCGACGTATCACGAGAGTGAGAAGCGCGCGTATCCCACTTTCGAATTACAAAGCCATTCTGTCACAACAAAATTGCGAATTTTTTTACAAACCGCACTTGGCATTCGAACAATTAGCTCACACCATTCATCACAACTTTGACGCTATTCAAGACATTGAAACCATTGCTAAAGAATCTCCGAGACTAATGAACAGAATTGAAGGAGATTTGTTACAAGCTTGTAACGCACTCAGCACTGGGATGTTCGAAGGAGAAGTCACCATGCAAAAGTCCGTAAATGACGTGATCAAATTTTTAACAGATGACGATGATTTCTTGGATGCGTACATTCAAAGGGCTAATTCGATGGCAGCATCACTTTATCTGATGACAACTTGGATTGGAGTGTCTAGATTGCTTGTTAAAGATCTAGATTATCTGGAGGCAAACATGCACCGCAACAGCACTGCATCGAATTTTAAAGAGTTTAAATCGCTTGCATTCTTCCAACAAGACGTTCGCGACGGACTGCTTGGTAGCCACATGGCCCTTTCTCAGTTCCAGTGTCATCAAACCCCTAAACTACCACAAAGTCCATTGGCAAAGACGTTATCGTCTTCGGGTAGCGAAGAGATATCCAGCGACGAATCTGAACAACGTCAGCCTCCACCAAAGAAACAAAGTGTAAGACGTAACCATTTTCTAAAACAGACATCCAGCGACGAATCTGAAGAAGATCAGCAGCCTCCACCAAATAAACAAAGTTTAAGACGAAACCATGTTACGACATCAAGTGACGAATCTGAGGAAGATCAGCCTCGTCCACAGAAAAAATATCCAAAGAGAACATTAGTCACCAAAGACATGTTATTTTGACGTAGCAAACGTTATACGGTTTTGTATATTTAAAACAATTTTAACTAGCTTCTTTGTTTAAACCAAGAATAAAATATCTTCCTTTGTTTAATTTTTACCTGACTGTATACGAAACTGCCTATCTGTGTTTAACATACTTTTAACTATTTACTTTTTTTCAGATAACTATAAATCAGAACAATAAACCAAAAAATGTATTAGATTGAATGAAATGTATTTGTTTATCTGGCTTGGCAATGAACAACAGAATAACAGATTGTGCAAACGTTCAACATGGTTCTTGCTTTTCTAAGTCGTTTATGCATCCGTATGGATGCGCATCTGTACCCCTGTCGACTTACAAGACCGTCTTGACCGAGAAGAATTGTGAATACTTTTACAAGCCCCATCTGGCTGTGGAGCAATTTGCACATACCATCCATCACAACGCAAACGTAGTACGTGACTTAGAAAATTTTTTCAGAGATTCTAAAGGCCCATTGAAAATGGCAAACGAGAAAATAAAGTATGCCTCTGCTGCAATTAGCACCAAAAGTTGTAACTCTGAGCAATCAATAGAAAAATCGGTGACCGACATGTTTTCCTTTCTATCAAGTGATGACGAAGTTTTGGACCCAGAACTTGAAAAGATGCACGCTTTAGCATCATCCATTTACCTGTTGACAACATGGCTCGGTATTTCTAGGTCAATTTTCCGGAATTTGAAATTCTTAAAGAAGAACATGCACCCTGCTACTACCGCCTCCTCGTTTTTTGCATTTGAGGGGATGCAATTCCTTAAAGAAGATATTTTAAAAAGTTTACTGCGATCTCACATGTCACAACATGAGTCTAAAGAAATCTTACATGTTTGGGTGACTTCACATTCAAGTAAAGCTAGCTCTTCAAGAGAAGCAAATTCCGTCTCATTGGAAAGTGACGAGCGGTTATTTAACGTCAAAAACTTTTGGTCACCAGAGCACAAGGCGAAAATACGTAGAGCGATACAGAAACTGTAGTTTTACAATTCTTTTGTTGGTGTAGATGCGTTTGACAGTTGTATATATGCTTTATTGATTCACCAATAAGAATACATGTCGTTTGTCTCTTTTCATGGTTGAAACTAAGTTTCAAGTGATTTATAAATGTTGAACCAGTACTATTTTTGACGGTGCAGGACATCATTTGTCGTTCTTCTTTTTTTTTCATTTAGAGCCAACACTATTTAACTAATACACATTAAACAAACAAAATGGACAACATGGTTACAGATGAACCTGGTGTAGCATACAAGAATAACTTTCTAATGGACTTTATCAATCCATATGGTTCTGGTCCTGTTGGATTAACGGACAAGGCAATTGCGCAAAAGTTGAATCAAAGGAATTGCGAATATTTCCACAAGCCGCACTTGGCTATTGTTCAGTTTGCAAACACAATGCACTACAATTACCAATCGTTGAATCATCTCTACAACATCGCCCATTCAACAAAACAGTTTACAAAGATGTTACAACAAGACGTCGCGGATGCGTTTACATCAATTAGTAAACGTAAATACGACGAAGGTGACGTAGAAGACGAAGAATGGACTCGAAATACTGCAGTCGCTGAGGTATTCAAATTTCTAGGAAAAGATGACGAATTCCTTGACGTCTATTTAGAGAAAGCTAACTCCGTGGCGTGTGCTTTGTATTCAATGACCTTGTGGATTAGCGCCTCACGATACATATTGAGGCATCCAGAATATCATTTGGAAAATCTACATAAATTGTCTCCAGCAAGAAATTTCCAATTATCTGAAACGTCTACAAATCTCTCATACGACATTGTGAACGGATTGAAAAAGAAACATTTCAACGAAAGCTCAAAAGAGTTTTGGAATACGCGATTTACAAGTATTCTCAGTTATCTATCAAGTTGCGACTCTAATGATGCTTCATGCGAGGACGAGCTGCCTACCGTACTATTCGCAACTTACGATTGACTTTTCTATACGATATTGAATGTAAAGAACATTTATTACTAAACCAAATGCAACTCGATTTGTGAAGACGAATCATTTTAGATATGATACATATGTTGATACATGAGTAGAGAAAGAAGATGCTGGATACTATACTTAAATACTCTGCAAAAAAAACAATGAAAAGGTCGACCGACTCAACTAAGAGTTTTTCAAAAGGAAATATTAAAGGGACACATCACTTAGCGAGATATTGTAAGTCAACACTTGCAACAAAGAAAATGCAGAATCAAACTATTCTATACCAATCGAACCTGTAGAGAGTCCATAACCAGTATTGAGTCCAATAACATTTTCTGGCATTTATAAGATGAACCCTTACGAGTCATCTTGCTCGCAAATTTCTGGAAAAGTTAAACGTAGCTTGAAAGTTTTACTATACGTTGGAAATATGTTGTATTTATGATTTAACAATAAACAGAATATATTATCTGGTCTTTTCTTTATGATTGAACTTCTGATGCGATCGATTCTATCAGCAAGATATGAAACTGAATCTTTCATAGTTTTCTCAGTGCAACAATTTAATGATTTATATTCATTTTACTTTCGTTTACAGGTAAACATAATAGAATTTATTAAAAAAACAACAAAATGCCAAAAAGAAAAAGAATGATGAGCTCTGCGAAGTCCCATGTAAACAGCGACGGACCAATTGACCGTTGGAAAGATTACACACCAGTCAGAGTGCTGGCCGACGATAGAATTGACGAAAACGAAATCGATATGCAATTTCAACGGAAAGTCGACATCGAAATGTCTAAGAAACGTCAGTTTATGATTTCCAACGAACTAATAGACAAATATGTATCCTGCGACTCTTACGAAAAATGGAAATCAGAATCGGAAAAGCTGTCTAACTGGATAAAGGATAAGTCTTGGTCTTCATGTGAAGACTGTGGAGTCTTAACGGAAAACAAGATGATTCCGTCTATGTCTGCCGTAAAGAAATCAAAAACGGAGTGTCCATGCGCCAGCAACAAGTATACGGTACCGAGAAAAGAAGACTATCCGCATGCTGGCTTGTATACAAAGGATGACCAAAAGGTTCTTGCCATTTTCGAAATTGATGTTGGAACGGACAGACCCTCGCGAACAGGTTACAGGTCCCGAGTCAAGCCGTTTACTTTATATGTCAGAAAAACAGTTGAAGACAAAATATTTGAAATTTCAGATCCAGAACGAAAACAAAAGTTACAAAAGAAATTCGAAAGCCTAAAACAGGACAACATACATTATGCGTTTTGGCACGAAAGAGCTTTGGCAAAGCTGGCAACAAAACAGAAAAACATTCCTTATTATGAAGTTTTTCAAATGGAGTACATTGAAATTGCGCTGTGGCCACTGCTCTATGTCAAGAAAGAATTTTGCGAAAGTTCAATGAAAGGATCAGAAGACAGGAAGTCCGCAAAGCACGCGTTTCATCTAAAATGCACCTCGACCATTGTGGATTTCAGTCAACACTATGAAATGTTGCAATTTCATTTTGACAGGTGGCTTTACAAAACTGTTTGTGGAGCGATAGAATCTGGTAAAAAATTCAAATGTTCAGCCCGCCAAGCGCTTGAAACTAAGTCATTCAGTTCATCTAAATGGGAATACGAACATCTGTTTTTAATTGATGCTACCCGCCAATTTGGTAACCCATCACTATTCATCACGATGTCGGTAGCAGAATGGAAATTTCCGAAATGCACGTGGCTGGACAAGAGGGCTAGGATGACTTCTGCAAACTTTCAGAACATCGCATACGACATTACAATACATGTTCTTCACGTACTGGAGCAATATGCCCGAGGTTATATTTCAGGTGGAAACGATGTTAAATGGAAGCGTCATTTAACAGCAGACCTCAAAAACACTAAGCGTAAAAATGTGGACATGTACTTTTACCGGTTTGAATATCAAGAGAGGGGTACTCCTCATTTACACATGTTGTTATGGATAAAACACCTGCAATACACGGACATTAAGAGATTCTCATCCCATGCACCTGAAGATAATCCAGACTTAAACTACGCTGTTAAACTATCCAAAAATCCGATAACGAAAGAAAGTTTCCTATCAGTGAAAAGACGCACTGCCCGAGTAAGTATTTGTTTTCAATGCATTGACGTGCATTTACGTGACTCAATAATTGTGCCATAGTTTACAGTCAAGTTTGGCAACATTGTACATTCTTGTCATGATATAATGTATCCTTCTTATGTCTTTCAGGTCCAAAAGCAATGGTGTTTCAATGTTCTAAAAGCGACCAAGATCTTGGCATCAGACCGTACGTAGATACAATCTTATCGTCATTACACAGTCACATGGACGTCCAAAGCGCTGACGGAAAGGCGCTTTTGCTGAAATACGTCAGCTCTTATGTTACAAAGCTAAAGGATCATGAGATTCTTGATAGCTACACTGTACACGACGTAAAAGGAGCCCACATTGGCGCTCGGTATATGAAGCATCTAAAAATATCAGAACCAGAAATGATTCAACACTTTTCTAATAGTAGAGTTGCACACCACAAAGGTGAGTAGTCTGAACCATTATTAACCATTTGTAATTACATAAATTTTTATTTTCACTTTTCACTACCTCTTTAAATACAAACTGATGTCCTCTCGTGCAGAAAGCAAGATGTTAGGAACGAAAAAAATGTTTCCATTTGCATTTAATACTATAGAAAACTTTGAATTTGCTTTCTGTTACATTATATATCGTAATGAACTTTCTTCAAACCAATTCAGGCATCACGAAAAGATTCAGAGTTCCGCATCCCGATCACGTTGAAAACAAGAAGGAAATTGGTCAATATATTAACAGAGGCTGTGAACAAAACGGAACCGGTGTCACCTTGCTTCAGTTTTTGCGCACATTCAAAACTGATACACAGAATGCGACAAGATACAAAGTTCAGAAGCCAGTACTTATTGGAGTAAAGTACTTTTCCTATTTTAATCCTTGTTATTTTTTCCAACACAACTTGATGAACGTACCATTTCGTGAAATCAAAGACATTTGGCATCCAAGCGCTGACACTTTTCCTAAAGTCCTTCAACACTACGCATCGGCAGTGTATCACAACCAAGAATTCTGGAGTGACGAATCTGCTATTCAAGAAATGATGTTGTCAGAATCGAACAAAAAGTATTTCGTGAAAGACTTTATTGCGTACGTTAAGTCAATGGGGCACGTGTATCAGTGTTATATGAACGGAGTCATTACGAGACAACAACTTGATAACTCACAAGATGCAACTTTCGACGAAATGAATTTGAAAAGCACGCAACGTCGCATTTACGAACACGTTCTGTCGATACTTATACAAATGCCTGAACAGCTAGTAAAACGAGGAAACAATCGTGCACATGAAGACGATAGTGACAATCAAGACTCCGAGGTGGAGGAAGAGGAAGACGATGAATACGAGTCTAGCTTCATTGACGACGAAGATGCAAATGAAAGAGGAAACGATATCGAATCTGTATACGAGGAAGACTTGACCGAGACAGAAGAAATTGTCTACGAAGAACCAGCAGAAATCCATGTAGAGTTAGAGGAAAGCTGCCGAACAAGAATGATTCTAATCGCAGACTGTGCTCCTTATCAAAAAGAATAGCTTCTGAGTTCAATCTTGCATAACTATGTTCCAATCGTAATGCAGGTTCAGTTACTACTACTGCTGTATCCTGTATATAGCAGCAAAAAACTATCCTCTTGGATTTGACCGCTTCACTGAACTAAAGGAATCAAAAACAGCAACTTTTTTCTTCAAATCATCAATATACAGCCAATCATTGTTTTTTTTACTGCAACTGAAAAATGGCCTCCTGGATTTCTGACGACAGCACAAAGTTTGAACGTAAGATTTTCAACTTGAATTTCATTGTGTATGTTAATTAAATTCATCAGATTAGGTGCTATTTCAACAAACAAAACTAGTGGTGGCGTTGCATAATATTGATCAGTTACATTTATTGATTGTTGGCATGATTGACAAATCACACTTTGAACAAAAAAGTTTTGCCGAAGTAGAATGTTGAGCCAATCATTTATGGCATTTAAGTTTTGGAAGTCTATTTCAGTACCAAGGTATTGAAGAAAAGTTGAAACTGCACCATTACACCTAGATTGACACGTAACACAGAATTCATCAAACTCGTATCTTGTCTGAAATATTGCTCGTTCTATATCGGATGAAAAGCGAAACACATTTTCCTGAAAAGCCTCTAAAAACTGAGCATTACAATCTCGAGCAATAAAAGAAGGACAACAACTCAAAACATGATTCCAAATAGCATCCCTTACGTTACCTGAAAGAACTCCTCTCAAGAATGGAAAATTTGTGTGTTCATATTGAAGGCTTAAAGTTTTGTACCCATCACACGCTCCAAGAAGCGCCCTTAAAAAGTAGCCCAACGTGCCCCTTTCAAGACCTAGTTGTTGTAAGGTTGGAAAAACACTGTGATAAAACAATTCAATAAATGAGTCAATGGCACAGCTGTAAATACCTGGTATTGTTTTAACTGTATTTTCAAGATGAAGAATATCAATTTCTCCAAAACAAATGGCGTTGCCTGTTGAAGTCATTCTTTTAGTTTTTAGAGTCGAGCTTCAAGGCTCCCCGTGAGTTGTCATAACTCGTTCCGTTTGTTCAATACATACAGGATTTACAGCTATGCCACTTTCAGGGATGATTAAAATTACTAACTGTTTCATTAACTTGGCACACTTTGGTTGTCAGGTTGTGGTTTTTCAGCCTTTTCACTGCTTGGCTTCTGATAACTTGCTTGCATAATGTTCTTGTTGGAAACTTGGAAAGCGTGTAAATTGCATTATGGACTTTTATTCCCCATCATGTCAAAACCTTACCTCCGTAGCAAAATTGCTGAGAACCTAACAGTCCCATCTAAAGGCAATAACTTACCTCCGAAATAAAGAGCCACAAATGTCAAAAAAAACAACACAGAGTCTATATAGCGATTTCAACTCTACGCTCCAAACTCTATTATCGGAAAAAATTAGCAATTTGCGCGGGTAGTAGAGATAAAAATTTCAAATTTCAAAAGGGACAGCTTAGCTACAGTAAATTCGAGCTGACTTTTTTACCCATAACAGCACGGAAGATTCATTGCCTACGGCGGTCGAAAAACGTGAATCCATCAGCTCCGAGACTCGAGATTTAGAACAAAAATAACTCGGCCTGTAACAATTACACACCTAATCAGCTTTTAATGACTAAACAAAAGAGTTAAAAATATAAATAACCTCCTACTATGTACAGATATACAAACATAAAATAAACTTTCAAGTAAAAACAGGTACGCATCAAAGTATTTTCGCTCCCAAAAGGGGTTGGCATCAGGGTTGGGATGGTCACTCATGCACAAAGAAAATAAGTATAATTTTAGATTTCTCTCAAAATACCAAAGTTTGAGCAAATGTACTTTTTCAATTGCCCTTAGGTAAAAAGCAAATACAAATCAAAAGAAAGAAACTTCAGTTTCATATAAAAAAACATAAGCAAATGAGAATACCAGTTACGAGAACCTGGTTGTTAGAAAGCATCTCAGTTCATTAGTCATTTCTAAGCCAACATTTACATTTTTGTAACAAAATGATTTGTTCCTTTGACTTACACAATCAGGGAATACATGATAGTGGATATTTCCAAATGTTGGTTTCCACTGGCCATTTTCTTTGTCGTAATAATGATCCCGCTCTTTATGTCGGATACAGACGTGCTTATACATGTCGTGGGCTAAAAGCGGATCTGGACCTGATTTGAGATCTTTACCACAACCAGTGCATTTTCGAGTCCTCCCCTAATTTGAATCAGCTCAAAAGGTGTAGATTTAGTTTCGACAAACACTAATGGTTTCTTTGTTTTCTTTATAGTTACCTTCAAACCACTGTTGCTTGTATGTAGAATGGTCGGTATGGTTGATGGCGGTGTTCTGTTTAAATTCTCGTCAAACAGCTGCCCCAATGTAGTTTGTGTAGCTGCAGGTGCTGAGGACTGAAGTAATTCTTCCAATCTTTGTGTTGGTGGGGTAGATATTGTGGGGTGTTGAAGCGGTTGCCTTTCTCTTCCTTGACTTGCCTTTCTTGCCTGCCTTTTGGGATAGAGAAGAAGGTACAGTTAGCCTGGTTAGATTCACGTCTTGTTTTGAAAACCAAGCAAACATCTGTGGAACTATGTTACTATACATTGCTGTTGCTACAGTGTGAGAACAAATCAATCGGTTTTGGAAACCCAGACAGTCTTCGTCACATACCAGCTTCTCACTTTCTAAGACCTTGGCAGTACGATATTTGGATGATTCACTCTCCACTATGTAGTGCTTATCAGAAAAGCCCTGGATGACTTGGTTGCCATTAACTATCTCCTTAGCTTTGCGTTTCAGGAGGTCCACATCTGAGCGTGTGAAAGTAGACTAAAGGCAGTTGAAAGGATCATCATCCACATTGATGGCGGCTGGAGGGGGAGCTTCTGGGTGGACAAAATCCTGGTTGATAAAACTTTGTGGTTTATGACCTCTTTGTATCTGGCTGGATCAATTTTTATCGTTTTGATGGATTCTCTTGCTTTCTTTTTTGATGCTGCATCCAAGGAGGCGTAGTGTTTGATAATCTTGTGCTGGAATTCTTTCCGGACAACATACCTGCTGAGAAAATTCATAAAAGCATCTTCAACGTTAGTCTGCTGCTCCTTGAAACACTGCCGAATATCTTCAAGAAAAGTTGCGGCATTCTTTGGCTGAAAGTTGTTCCATCTCTTGATAACAGCATTGACCGACTCAATTGGGTTGGTGGTTTTCAAATTCCTCCCTTTTCAAAGTAGACCATTTGAAGACCTGTAGACCAAGGAGTAGACCACTGTTTTTATGAGACTTTTGTACTGAGTAGGCCGTTAGACCGTTCATTTCGAGAATTTAACTTAACATTTTGAAATTTCTGGAATGTGTTTTCAAATTCCTCCCTTTTCAAAGTAGACCATTTGAAGACCTGTAGACCAATGAGTAGACCACTGTTTTTATGAGACTTTTGTACTGAGTAGGCCGTTAGACCGTTCATTTCGGGAATTCAATTTAACATTTTATTGAATTGGTACAACTACAATCTCTGTTATTCTATTTCAGCTGTTTCCAAAAATCAAAATCAATTATGATTACATCGAGGTTCGGAACAATATCTACTTGAAGCTGTCAAGTCGTGCCTACGTCGAGTGTCCTTTTTCACCAGAAGAGTTTGGGAAGATTACACCAAGAAGTTTCCAGGATTTCGACCCACATCGAACAGATTGTCATGGTGGTTTCCTGGCAACTGCAATCCAGAGATGGTGCCCCACTCTTGAAGGACAAGCAAAGTTGGCACACAAAATATATCTATGTCTCTTGACGTACCAGATTCCCTACAAAACAAAAAGGCTTGTACTGGCTGGTGACATCGACTGTGGCAAAACATCTGTTGTTAATATGTTCTTTGGGATCATTCCACGGTCAAAGATTGCCATCATTACGAAAGAAGGTGTCTTTGGCTTCTCGATGATCCGTCCTGACACAGAACTTGTTTTTATTGACGAATGGACGAAAGAGATGGCGTCAGCTGACATCCTAAAGATGGTTTTTCAAGGTGGTCCATTTCCACAATCCATTAAATACGACAGTCCCAACATGCAGGAGATGAATGCTGGTGTTTTTGTCACCTGTAACCATATACCAGAATACCCAAAGCAGCAAAAAAAATCTGTCAAACGACGCATTTCAAAAATCAAGTGCCGTAAACTTGATGAACAGTTGTCAGAAGCACCCGCTTGGATTCGGGACAATGCAATGCATTGTCTAACATATTTGATCAACTTGATTAACGAGAATTTGAATGTCATTGATGAGGTTGAATTGACGTACACATTACCCTCTGACGTAAGATGTAAAACGACGATCCCGAAAGACGATGTTGACGAGGAAACGCTGGAACGAATTAAAAACTGTGTGGTGGATCCCGATGAATCTGTTCCTTTGGCTGGATCACCAAGCAAAGAATTAGAAGTATTTAGAGTCGAAGAAGAAGACATGACATTAGAAAATGGTAAGCTCTCTAATTTCACTTTTCAATTCTGAAAAATAAAGTCGAAGTTCTCTTTGTGTGTGCTTTTCAGTGAATAATACCTATACCATCTTGACATTGGTTTGTTCTGTTATGTGGGTCAAAATTAAATTTTTAATGAAAGATTCTTTTAAACTTAGAACCGATACGACAGATGAATGATTCTTGTTCTGAAGAGTTTCCTGAATTGATATCTGCTGATTCTTCAGTGTCCAAAGGTATGCTTTTAAAATGTTGAGGACTTTTGAAGCTTTTTCACCGTTCGTTTTTTTTTACCTGTAAAGACCAAGTCAAACCTTACTAAAAGTATTCTAATGTAGTGCGCGTTTTCTCGTTCCTCAGATCAGCAATCGCAACTGTGCGACGACTCAACTGGTAGCAGTGATGTGGATATGTCAGTATTAGCTGCAACTTCAAAATCAAATGGTATGTTTTGATTTCACTATGTAAATCTATTACACCTGCTTTCAGTACCTTTCGACTTTGATCTTAGAAAATTTTGGAAATGAATCTTGGAATGTTGAAGTGTTCTTTAAGTCAACGTCTTATGAAACTCAATATAAAACACCTTGCGAATTTTAAGGGTTGGTTAGCTTTTAAGGACTACCAAATATAACATTTACCGAGCACACACTTTATGTAACCTTATTTCTCTCAGATAAACTGGACACCATGTCTCTCATTGGGTACATCTCGACAACGACGGATACCGAATCAGATTTAGAGCCACCGCGCAAACGGGCACGTCGTAACCTGATCAACAGCCCACCACGTCCAAGAGATCCTGAAACCGTTGTTAAAGACTTACTCGATTGTCTCATCAAAAGCATAGAAATTGATCTAAATGGTGAGATTTTTTCATTGTTTTTATACGTGGAAATAAATGCATGTAATGTTGATGAAGATGAAGATTCAAATTCAAATTGGCTTTCAGTAATTTGAAGTTGTGATTCTGTTTTAAATTGAAAACAACTTCCTTCTATTTCAGTTTTATCAGAAGACGTCGTGGCGACATCGAAGTCAAACAAGACTGGCAATAATCAAAGTTCTACATTGAATGGTAAGTGATGTTTATTTTGTGATACCATTTAGCTCTGTTTTACCTACTTCGAGGCAAAGCATAACAACTTGTGGTCCGAAAAACTAACAAAGGGTTTTTCCCCTTTTCAGATGTCGAAAGCCCTGTCAAGAATAAGAGTTCATTAAAATCACCAAAATGTTTCAAGTTGGATGATGTCAATCAGCCCGAGTATTGGCGTCTGGTCCGTGCATTTCTCTCTCATGACCTAGGCTTGAAAAAGTTATATGGACCAGTGGCTCTTTCTTTGTTTCAGTCCTACGACAAGTTTCAAGCAGCTTTGCACAGTCCAAGACCACCAACAATTGCTGACCCTAAGATGGATGCGTACTTGTTGGTCATCAACAAATGTCGATCGAATTTTGATTTGGTTGGCTTTTTGCAAAGATACCCCTCGTGTATCGAAATCGTGAAAAAGATACGTGTGAAAATTGATGTGAGATGCATGACTTCTATACTTTGAAAAGATTTATTAATAGATAAAACCTTGACCATTTCAAACGATTTCTTTTAGCTAAAACTTCTGTTTTATTTGTTGTGCATCATATAGACACTGTCTTAAAATTACTACCGTCTACTCGTAGTTTACTGGTCTACAGAATTGTCTTTATTCGTCGAGTTATCCTTTTTTAAACTTTAAAGATTTTTTTTATTTTTTATCTTTTTTTTTAAGGATTTGTATTTTTAGACGCGTCCTGGCATAGTGGTCTAGCAAATACAAGAGTTTTATAAATACAACTTTCTTCCCATCGTCTTCAGGTCCATAGAATAGTCTCCTAATCAATATGCAATATTTAGAAACTTTACCACATTTCGCGGTCTAATGGTCTACTCTATAGATGATTTCGTTTGTTTACATCTTACTTATGGCTCTATTTACAACTCTAAAAGCTAATTTCAATTCTCAAAGGCGTTTACCATTCTTTCATCTTTTCATATTTGTTAATGACTT
>JAUJPO010056282.1:0-14158 GCA_032270745.1 Tiaropsis multicirrata
TAAGCGTATTGATTACGATGCAAACACTTACAAATCCCAGTGGTGCTACTATACCATAGTCTAATACACACTGTTGTGGAGTCTATATATATAGTTCAAGTCAGATTTAAAAAGAAATCTATTCGCCAGATGGAACGCACACAAATTTTTGGTAGTTATGATTTTTACTTCTGTTCCAACGTCATGTAACTCCTCCGTACGGACATTTTTTTCTCGTGTTACATGTCATTTTTCAATTCTTTATTAAGAACGAAGAAAAGAAGAACATGAAAATCACGCTGTATAGAATGTTTAAATATTATTTTTCTACGACTCTAGAAAATTTCAAGTAATTTCACCGATGCTAAAAAAGTTTAGAGCAATTTAAAGACTTAAAGAGAACATAGACAAAAACACCCGCTTTTACAGGATTTTAAAGATGCGAGCGAGGACAAAAACTTGCCAATTTTCTCTGACTGTATCAAGATATTGAAACACACCAACGCAGTTTATACAGTTTCTCATGACTTTCACTGCTGCTTAGGTGAAAAAAAAAAGTCTTGTTTCTGAAAACCGACAGGGTGAGATCACTACCCAGTCGCATAAAAGACTTTTCAAAAATGGATAATTTTATCCTGTTTATGATTAAAATAATTGTGTATCAGGATCAAGACAAAGAATGACCTAGCTAGACAAAGGAAGAAAATATGTGTAAAGATACATTTGTTTTCATTGTCTCAACCAGTTAGACTTCCATTCGAAGCTTAAAAGTCCAAAAAAAAGTTTCAAAATTATTTTTCAAAATTATGATTTTCAATTGCCAATTTATAGAAATTGAATTTTTCAAATTTTTGTTTCATCTGCATTTCGCAAGCTTTGTTTAAATTTAACATTTACTTGTGAAGTAATACCCAAATAAGCATTTTTAAAAAGACTTTATGCTGTGAGAGGGTGGTGACATTTACTTTACACCTTTCTCTCATTTAATTGTTTCAGTAATGTTTCCATAAAGTTCTTATAGATAATGGTTTCAATTTTGAGTTTACCAATATTAAAAGTTTCTTGTTGAAATAGGTATTAAGAAAAAAAACTACTGAATAAAACTCCCTGAATGGATTTCAAACTTGAGCATGGTAGTAGTATTTAATTTAATGTTTCATTAAACTGTCTTCTGCAACCTGGCATGTGATACATTTTTTTATTTATCTTTCAGGGAAATCAAGCCAAAAACCTTTGCTGATTGTATTGGACAAGGTATTATTTCTCTTCATTTTATTTGATTTCCTATATTCTATATAATACCCTAAATGGTCCTATCACTGTCACCCCTGACCTAATTATGTCACCCCTTTATTTAGCAACCAATACCAATTGATTCACTTTGACAGTTAAATGTACATCTTTTATCTTTCCACCTACAATAAAAAGCTCATAAACAAAGGGAAGGACCTTTTTAAAATAGGGTTGACAGAGTTAGAACCGTGGTAGTGAAGATATGGCCATTTACTGTATCATAATTAAAGATTAAAATCTTTTATAAGCATTGAAAGTTTTTGCAACATGGATGCTATAATAGCCTACAATAAAGAAATTTCGAGCAATATTTTGTTGAGTGAATGTTAAATTTCTCAATGTTAGTTCTTTAGTTGTAGACATAATAATTTTAGCTATTGAAAATATTTTGAGATTGAGTGGGCATGTGTGCAGTTTTATCTGACTAAGAAATCTTTTTTAAAATTGTATTTGTTTATTCTTAGAATTACCGATTGGATGGGAAGAATGTCAAGATAATGTTATAGGAACTTATTTTATTGACCATATTACTGGTAAGATTTAATTTTTGTACAGATGTATTGAACAAGATGAGAAAGCCATGATTTTTTTTTTCCTGTCAGACCATAGTCTAGAAAGGCAGGATTGAGTACAGTGGAAACTAATAGATTTTTTTACAAAAGGCTGTTTTTGCTAAGATGTCAGTAAGGTTTGGTGAGGAACATCATCTGATAATCATCTGGACTTAGAAAGGGGCATCGATCCAATGACATTATTATTGTGTGGGGATTTGTTCAATCTCGGTTTTATTAACACCAAACAGTGCCAATACCTTACGAGTAAGGTACATAAATACATGATCCTTTCTCATTGTGATTTGGTTTTTATCAGAAGATTTTGTATGTCATAAAAAGATCAGATCATCGCACTATGTGTAACAAAAACAGACTTTCTTGTGAAACGTACAATTTATTTTTCAGTTTCCAACAAATCTGTACTGCCATTCTAGAAGATGACACTAGTACCCTACTAAACACCTAATTTTGATAAGTGCTTTTTAGTTCTAAAACTTGACCATGACCATTGGTTACAATAAACACATTTTTGTCTTGTCTCTGCTATATTTGAGATGTTAAAATTCCTGAGAGGAGTAATTAGTTTGTAACTATTAATGGACTTTTTATAGAAACATTTTTAATTATACTAAAGGCAATAAATTATTGTCTTTCACATTTCTTTCCAAAAACAATTAGAATTCACTTTAAATCTAGACATCTGGCGAAAGATCAATTTGAGTTAAGTACTTTTTCTTTGGATAAAATGACAATATTTTTTTGACAAAATTCTTCAGAAAACAACCAGTTGGAAGATCCACGTCAACAATGGCACGAAGAACAGCAGATTATGTTGGGCGATTATCTACAACGCACTAAACTTGATATTGAGGTCAGTAATTTCTCTTAAATACTATCCAATATCGACAAGCTTTTAAAGTAATGGTATTATATGTTTTTTGTTTGTCTAACATAGGAAGTGATTTAGAGCATTTTGGGATGTTGATATTCGCTCTTTTTCTTTAAATGCCACACCTCATCATTTTTATACGATTCTTGTTTCCCAAGTTAAACTTTTGAGATTTATTTAACACTTTGTATATAGTATACAATCAATATATCTTGTGTATTGATTATAAATATCCCTAGTAGACTACTATTCATGCCATGGCAGTTTTCAAAGGGTCATGTGTTTTTCCAGTTTGACCTGATAGCCAGATACCTTCCAACAGAAAATTATTTTCTTGACGTTACAAAGCTATCAGGTTTTAAAGTTTGCATAACTGTTTACAATGTGTGAGTTTTGGTTTCTTTGGAGGAAATTTTTCAAATTTAAACATGTCTAAAAATAGAATTTTTTTGTAGATAAAAGCTTTATTAAAGTTTATAGACAAATGATCTACGTTCTTTTTTGTTGTTTTTAATTGGCTTGATTTTTCTCCTCATATTTGAATTATCTCTGTGAAAGAAATTTTTCTGTAGAATGTTTTTTGTAGAAATTGTGGATCCAGGAAAAAAGCTTAATTTTTAATTGAACCTTACTGAACATCAATCTTTCAATTTTTCTTTTTATTATTCCTTTCGACATATTTGTTTGTACAGTAAAAAAACTTTCCAAAAAAAGTTGGAATTGAATTAAATGAACTTAAAAATTCTGTCATCAACTTTAAAACTTCTTTTTTTTTATCAAAGGAGACAAATGATCCTTCAATATGTCATTAGCTTCTGATTCTTTTGAAAGGGAATAGAATTTTGAATATGTCATTATTAAAATAAATCGTTAGCTGACTTATGGAATGTGGGTTATTTTTCTCTTTTGTGTGTGTTATTGTGTGACGCACTTTAATGGTGTTGAAGATAAGAATCATATCTATTTTTCTCGCGCTCTCTCTTTTCTAAGTGTAAGGTTTGTTTGCTTTATGCACTGAACCTCTCTTATCTATCTTTCTCAAGGCAGAGGAGAATGATAGAATTTTTTTATGTAACTGTCAATTTTGTCTGAATGATAAAGTATAATTCATGTGCAATGGATTTTTATCTTATTTTTTACATATCCTTATCATCTTCTGATTAAGAAATCTATAATTATTATCATTCTTGTTTTGAAAAAAATTATTGAATTTTGTTTGTCATCTTTTTTTTCTTTGCAGGCTCAACACAATTTAGTAGATGTAAAACAAAGGCGCTTGGTTTTAGCACAAGAAAAGGTAGGGCTATTTGGTTTCTTCCATTGGTTACCATAAACTATATAATTTCTGTGAGAAAATTTAAATTTAATGGTGATATCATTTCTTGTATAGAGGATATAATGATGAACAGTTATGAACTTTTCCTTTTCTTGTACACAGTTGAGTGGTGGAATGTAATATCCCTTGACACAAAACGTTGATATCTTAATTGAAGGGTTTTTTTTTAAGAGATTACGTAGTCGACTTTCTTGATGTGAATGTAATACTTAATGTGTGTAGGCTTAAATGTGTTTGTTCTAGATAGTGAGATACTTCAGATTGTTTGTTTAGATAAAAATTATTATCTGTGAAAGTTCACCTATTTTTTGTTATTTTGGTGTACATAAAAAAGAGGAATGCAAGGCTTAAGCAATACTCTTTTAGAGAATACTTGGACTGTTAGCTTTACTCAAGAGCAAACTCTCATAAATTTTCTCATAAGGTCTCAACAGGATTAAAATATAAATATTACTAATTTATTGTTATTTTGCATATTTTGTATGGCATTGACATTGATGTTAAAAGTATGAAATCAAAGATAAATAATTTTGATATCTTCTATAATAATTTTCTAGGTGGTTTATCTTGAAGGGTTAGAAAGAGAACATTTTGAAACGAATTCTACCACCAGGCAAATGTCTCCAGCAAACTCCAAGGCTCGTTATGATTCTCACCAACTCAAGTACGACATTGCCAACGCCAGAGAAAGGGTATGTATTGTGTAATCTTTAACATTAGTGAGGTTTTAAGGTACCGGAGTCGAGATAAATCATGAACGAAAATCGTTTTAACCAATCACGTTTCCTATTTTCACTAGCCTATTATACTTTTCGTTCGTCGTCGTGATTTATCTCCGGTACTTAACATCACTAGCATTATGTACACCATTTGTTTTCATGTTTTCAAAATCATAGTTCAGACTCGGATACAGAGAGCACATCTCCAATGGAGGAGAATACTCTAGTTATGCTATTACCTTATATGGAAACAAATTACTCTGTATCCGACCTTGTAGTTCTTTTTTATTTGAGGTTTCTTCTTGGCATTCTATCATTAATGGAATATCCGAAACAATGTTTTCTTTTCATTTACAATAAATAGCTTGAATAGATATGTTGTGACTCGACATCAATGATTCATCTTAGCATTTATTCATATTCTCCTTTCTCTCTTTTTTGCGCCAACATCATTAGAAAGTTATCATCTCTTTTTTGTGTGTGTATAATTCGGTAATTTTGTTCAAGCAATATATAATTTAGCGATGACGCCTATATATGCTGCCATTTTTTGTTCCTATCAGGATAAAGCTACAACACTTTGTTTGAACACACAACAGCAGCCTTTTTAGGAAATATATGTTAGGTTTTTCCGTATTTTTCTAATAGTACCTATTAGCTCAATCTTTTTGTTATCGAACTGATCCGTTTTTTATTATACTATTGAAATTGTCCTATTTTATCTAGTAGAGACAACCCAAGTTCGTATCCTCGATACACGTACAAAATATACCAAGTTTCATTAAAGTACATGATATTGAACGAGAGTATTGTTTTTTTTAAAACACTCGATAATGACTTTCGTTGTTGTTAAAGGTGGATAACTTGAAAAAGGAGCTGAATAATGTTTCCGACGAGGTCCGTCATCAACAAGAAGGCCACGACAGGCTGGAGAAAATCAACGAAACACTCTCGAGCAACGGTCCGTACCAAGTGGACACGGCCCGCGAGAAGGTGTCGGTCATGAAGGAGGTGCGCGAACAACTCCTGATAGGAGAACAAGAAAAGATCCACATACTCCAGGATCTGTTACGACAACGCGATGAATACCGTTCTGATATAGCTGGCTATAATCAGGTTAGTAGTTAAAGTCTTATAGTAGACCTTAATGTTTCTATTCTTCGGTTCCTATGGCAACTAGATCATAATACACACACAGTTCGTTATTAGCACGCACGTAGGGGGTACTAAACTTCTTTGTTCGAGTCTAGTAATGGATACGTGTTTTTTAGATGAAAAAAAGTGAACACATTTTAATGGGTAGTCCTTCTTGTTGAATAACCCCATTTTAAGAGTGTAATAATTATGTGAGACCTTTTGTTTGTCTACACTCTCTGTAGCCAGATTTCGACCTATAAAACCAGTTCTTTGCAGATTCCTTTAAACCTCACAAGGCATCATTCTGTACAACCAACACACTTCTGGAATTCCTTAAAGTCTTTTTCCTTTAATTGTTATTTCTCGTTTTGCGTTCAACGCGTGTTTCGAATATTTTTGAAATTTCATAATGATGTTACTTTACAAAACACTTTTGAAAATTGACCTCAAGAATTTGGGACGCGATTTGAATTTTGATACGGACTCTATTTTTGTCGTATTGATGGTGGAGGCGAAATAAAAACAATAGTGCGAAAGAATAGGCAATGGTGTTCATACCACTACAATGTTTGTTTTTTTTACAAATGGTGAAATTACATAAAAACGTTAACAAAATATTAAATTTCACATATAAATTCATATTGAACGCCCAGAGGTTACGGATAAAAATGTTATACTTTTTTTTTAAATGCATGTTAATTTGCACACCCTGTCATATTGACATAAAGATTTAGTCATCAGTACAACCCTTCTAAAAAAAACAAATTCTCTGCATTCTTTTGAAACACGAAAACAAAACAAAAAAAGATCTCAGATTCACCAATTTCTATTGTTGTTCTTATGGATTGCCTAAGTTTTCAATGCCCACGAAAACGACATACTTTAGATACCTAAGTGAATGTTAGCCGCTTGCGTGAGATGTTATTTTAAGAGACACTTCTCATGTTTTTTTCTGTGTTGTTGCGTATCAAGATACCGTGGGAATGCCATCAAGCAATCTTCCCCTTAATGACGCAAAATGAAAATAGTTATCATTTTTTTATTTGCACAATCAATCCTTATCTCTTCTTTCTTGTTCGTAAAGAATATAATTACTAACTCCTATAATTCGAAACAAAATTGGAACAAAATCTTCGGTCCCGTCCGACTTAATCGAACTCCTATAAACTCGTGTAATTCGAACAAATGTTCTTATCCTCTTCGTGTTTAACTGTATTTAACTTTATCACGCTCAAGTCGAATCAACCCCCTAACTTCCTCTTATTTTACTTATATTGTGCAGAAGGCAGGATCATGTACAAGTCTGAACAGCACTGGTAGTAACGGACAATCCCCATTCAACGGTAGCGAAGAGAACGCCAACACCAACAAACGTCAACTGCGTAAAGACTACCAACTGGCTTTGCAGCGTGTACAGAAACTTCAAGCGGGTCTTGAGCTTCTGAATTACCACTTGCGGAACACGCAGAACGGCCCTGAACAGCACCGCTTGGCTCTTTACAACGAGAAACAACAATTGTTTGCCGAACTTCAACGCTTTGACGAGTATATAAGGACTGAGGAGGAAAGAATGCACCTCGAGAATGAGAAAGATTTATTAAGTAACGAAATTCGCTCTATGCGAGACGTCTCCACCAAAGTCATAGAAGGCCGAAAACACTTAGAAAACGAACGTAAACTATTGGAAACGCAACTGGCAGAGAAAACGCGGCAAACGAATTTACTGGAAATGAAACTCAAAAGGTACAGTATTTTCTAAAATTCATAAGAGTAGACCTTAAATAGGTCTCTGATGTCAATAATTCACAGAACGAATAATGAAGTCTCTTGTGTCAAAATATCGTTGAAAAAACATGAAGTTTCTAAAGGCCATAGATATTTGGTTTCGAAAAGATTTTAGCTAAATATGAATGCTTCCGTGACTATAATCACTGCACTATTTTTTGACAATATACTTTTATGTTCTTGTATTTTTAGTTTATCAACAAGCACCTTATCCGTATCATCAACATCTAGTCGCGGTTCCCTATCAACTGGTAGCCGCGGTTCACTTTCCGCTTCGAGCCGTGGCTCTTTGAACTCTCTCGGGCTATATGGCTCGGACCTTTCGAACGGTGTAGATCACTATTCAAGTGGGATGTGTATCGCACCCTCGACCGCCTGTCCGCCCATCTACGAGCAGAGTATATTTTCATCAAGAGGAGAAACGACAGATGGACTCTCTATGACTTATGACCACCAGAATGGTCATCAATCAATGTCCAACTCTCGCGTTTCTCTCACCTCCATTTCACCGCCCATCTCTCCTTTAACCACGCCCATAAGTTACACTGACGTCGCTAATCTGAGACGCCCTATCCACCCTGCCGGCTCAAACGAACGTCTCCATAAGAGTGTAAGTATAACTACTGAATTTTATAAGTTAAATATTGTCGCTTTTAAAGTGAAGACCAAAATTCAATTAGATTGAAACTTGTTTAAAATTGATTTTTTTGTGCGTCGTGTATATTTTATTGAACCTTTTTTTGGCGTTTTATTTTAGGCTGAAGATGGACTTAATCAATATTCCAATCCCGTCAACCAATACCAATTTATGATGGGTAGCAACTCTGACCTCTCGCGCTCTGTCTATCCAGCTATATCCAACGAATCAGTAGCTGCAGACAGTGGTGTTTTCGAAGCCTCGCAACACGGCAGTCGTCATCATAAAGTCTCGGTCACACGACAAGATAGCGGCCACTCTAGTGGTGTCTACTGCGGCGAGGACAGTATAGAAACGGCTCAAGTTCGTATAGGGCTAGAATACAAATCCCACGAAGGGAAACTCGTTATATCTGTAGGTAAAGGACGGAACATGAAAGCGTTATGTTTCGAACAAGTACGGCAAATCTTTTTGAAAGGACGTTTATTACCTAGCAAGGACTCTTCTCTACGCTTTAAAACAAGGCGGTCGGAACTGTCGAATCAGCCGTCGTTTAATCAGCAGTTTTTGTTCAAAATCGATCGCAACAAATTATTGAATAAGGTGTTACAGTTGGACGTCTATGCCGATGTTATCGATACCGGTAAAGAAGAGTGTTTGGTAAGTTTGAATATTTTCACCGTGCTTTTATTTCAAATCCCAGTTTTTTTGGTGCCAGAGTCAATAACCACTTCATTAAAAGTTTTGATTCGAATACGAATTAATTTCGAAGTTCTTCAAAGTGGTGACGTGTTTGTTTTGCATTGTAATGAAATTTTGTTTATTCCATTTTTTAGGGAGGCGTACAAATCAGTCTGGCAGACTTTGACTACAATCAACAGCTCGGTTTAAAATGGTACAATTTACTAAGTTCGTCTTTCATGGAGAGTCAACGCACTCCTTCGTCTTCGCTTGGCCGTTCAATATCGTCCGTATCGCTTGAAAGTATGCAACAACAGCGGAACGGCACACTGAACCGCATTTGTGAACCAGAGATGGGAACCGCCGGACGGCACCAGCGACTCAGGTCCAACTCGTGGCAAGAGAAGATTTCGTTGAGTTCTCACAACAGTGGTGAAACATGCTCAATTAACGGATCTGTAGAGCAACTACCACTACTTCAATCCTCTCTCACGTCTCTTCATCTACAACAACACGGACGTTCCAAGTCTGAAGAAAGCGAACAGTTACCGTTAGACGCCAACGTCGGGCGTAGCGTTTCAGACTGCACTGGCTGCCGGCGTTCCTTTCGCGTACCTTTCGAACGGATGGGCGCTGGGCGTCGAAGCATCCGCCAGAGCCGACTAGCGGAGCTGAAATACAACAGTCTTTCGAAACATTCACCCTCTGTTCAGCGGCGAATTTCTACAAACAGTCGTTCTTCGCAAGGTTCTTCCAACGCTGCTCCGTTCACTATTCCTACAATGACATCGGTGGATATCGAAATGGAGCTACAGGCCGCCTTCACCAAAAAGGTATTATAAAGTTAATGATTTTTAAGAGTTAGCTTCACCAGACCATTATTTTTGACGTGATATTTGCGTGATGAGTTCGGTACCAGGGTACACAGGCTAGCTAGGTATAATATATTTGACACCAATATGTTAATCTTGTCCCAAGAATTATCGCATAGTAAACAAATATGATATACTATAAAGAAAAGTAAAAGGAGTTTAACGAGGAGCGAGGAGTTGTTAAAGATTTCGCACTGTACTCGTAAATTCTGACAGGACTTCCTGTGAAAAATTCCAATGGATTTATTATGTCTTATGAGATTTCTTTTCTTTTTTCTCCGTGTAGAATAAGTTGAACGAAGAGATTGACCGTTTAAAAGAGATCAAGACCGTCATAGAAGAACAGCAAGGCGGCGCCGATGATGGACAATTACATTACCCACGATGGCTGGTGGAAAACGGTGAAAACCTGGACGCACTATTAGATGACGCTAAACGAGAGGTAAGATTTCTTTTACTTTTTCATGTTTTTTTTTTTGTCACATTCTTTTTATCTCGTCGTCTTTAGTTGGTGCATTTCGCTTGTGCCTGTTTGTTCATCCTTAAAACACGTGTACAAGTTTATTTTCTCTCAGTGAATTTCTTTTCTACGGAAACACCCAAGGAAACCGAGTGTTTTACCCTCTGTTTTATTAACGAGTATTAATAAACCCTCTCCTTTTTAGGAACGTGCTCGTTGAAAAACAAGTTTTGCTTATCAGAAAACACATTGTCTCGGCCTTCTCATGCGTGATTGTGCAATTATAATTTTTACGGGGAAATTTTAACGTTGCACATTTTTTTTGCGAGAATTACAGCGCGTAGGTGTTGGATGTGTGTCAAGTTTCCAAATTGGAGTTCTTTAATGAGGTCTCAATAATGGCATTGAGAGATAAAACATGTTTGCGCAATGTTTGTGTGTGTGTTACAAAATGGCTGCACGACGAGGGAGTCATTTGAAACACAAAAGAGATGCGTCGTTCTTTAAAAAATAGACAATAGAAATAAATTGTCTCGATATTTAACGACCATAATAACCCAGTCATTATAATTCTTGTAAAAAAGCTCATCTCCTCTCTAAGAACTATTATGATGGTTTTTCAAGATGTCGAAATCTCAAGAAAAAAAGGAAGGATCTTTTCAATTTTCCGGTTATCGCTTTCTCAGCTCATTGTGTGTTCTTTCTCCTTTTTGAAAGAATTTGTGATTTGAAAGCGTGCTGTGTTAATAATGGATAAGGAATTTATTAACTAATGTGATGACTTCCATCAAAACTAACTATCATTTACTTTGACTTTGAAGATGCGTACGGATTTGTTGTTGACGATACATGCGATAATAGCGGGTGGCAATTACCAACCCTATTGTCCAGTTAATGAGAAATCATACACAATGCTAATGTATATAAAATAGGTTGTTACGATCGCTAATTGATGTTAAAAGAATCAATCAGTCTACTGCCACTAGTACCATCTTTTACAAGATTTTCTCTATTGTTTTGGTCAGCATTTTTTTCAATACAGTGACGTTAAAGTGTTACCGCTCGTAATCACTAACTAAAATGTTCTTAGCATACATGATGTTCTAATGAACATAATTGTTCTTTTTAATGTTCTTAAGTTGTTGGCTTTTGGTACCTTGTATGTTCTTATATGGTTTGATCTCATTTTATGAAGAAAGCGTGTAGAAAAAAAATTATCCAAGGAAAGAATAAAACCACTGCCTCCACAATGTGATGTTAGGTGTTCGCTTCAGTATTTGTCACTCAAGTGAACAGTTAAACCATCTTATAGTCTAAGTGAGAACCTCCAATCCAAACCTAAATGAACTGAAGCCAGGCGAGATTTTTCTGCGCCGGAGATTTTACGGTAGATTCATTTCTAACCGCTGTTTACGGCTTTCAACCTCAGCTCGTATATTCTCTATATTTTCGTTTTTTTCTTTTCTTTTTACAGTACGCATCGCTGTCTGATCAAACGTCGTCCCTCTCCTCAATGGTGAACAACAAATACTCCAACTTGGCCAAAACAAATCCTAAACAAGCAACCGTGCTAGGATTCCAAGACAAGATGAGATTCTTCACTTCGGAACAGTCATCCACTAAAGTACCCAGCAATCCTGAAGTACACTGGGTTTGATTGTTTTTATAAACTGTTGTTGTATTTTCATTACTCATACACGCCGCAGTACATTCTATCCTGTCCATTTGCTGGTTCCGTCGCTGTTCCGCCCGCCGTCGTATAAATTGCCCGCCACACGTGCATTTATATTTTTATTTCGATGAAACTTTGTTTGTTTTATTTTGGTTGTTATTTTAATTTGATTACTTTTTTTTGTTTGTTATAAAAACCAAGTTCTGTTTGTTCATTTTAGAAACAATTTTTGAAAGGGTCCCCAGGAAAATAATTTGAAAAAAAATCAGGCATTTAAATTTAAGAAATCTAAGTTAAGTGTTACTCTAACTTAGTATGATGTGCTTGTGATATAATTTTTTTCCTTTATGTACGTGGACGCTTTCAACGTTAGTCACACGTGACGTGTGAAAAACGTTGAGAAACATTCTTACGTACTGGCTGACGAAAATGTATTTAGTTCAGAATTACTTGTTTTGTCACCTCGAAACTTAAGAAAACTGCACAGCCGCCGGAAAAATTATGTAATCGAGAACTGGTCGAAATAAGATTACAATATTTTGTTGTTTTTAAAAATTTTTAGTTCTATTATTTATTTTTCCGTGAAAATAATGGTATTTTTTGTAATATCTTTCAAGTACATACTTTATTGCTTAACCAACCGCCCCCTTTACATTCCCTTTTCCCCATGGTGTAAATTTGTTGTATATTTTTCATGGTATGTTTTCTCTTTGGTCTTAATTTTTATTCTTTTTCAGAGCAAAAAGTGTCTTGGTATGATACGATGTTTTGGTTTTTAAAATAACACAAGAAAAAAAATTCAACAGAGGTTGTATTATATAAGAAGTCATATAAAAAATAATTTGAATGCTCATATTCAAATATTTGTCAGGGTTTGACTAAAATCAATCAGCCTAGTGTGTGTGATTACTTAAAACCCTTGCCTTAAAAGAAACATTTTGCTTAAAATTTATTTTCCGTATTTTTTTTTTCCATAGACCGAAAAATAAGAACATCAAATTATGTGCGTCATTTAAAAATGTAAATAGGAATTTATTATTGTTATTTTTATACAAAATATTTTTGTAGCTTTTATTTTTCTGGTCTCGATAATAAGTGAAAATTTTTAGTTAACAAAAACAATGGAGTTTATGAATTTTATTCGTTGTTTTATTATTGTAGTCATTATATCGCATTTTTGATGCTGAAAATTAACAAGCATACCTTACCCTCCGCAATACAAAATGTTCGGGGAATCATTTTCTGAAAATCACGATTCTTTAGTGCTTGCTTGTGAATCCAAAGATCTATCAATTTCCTACACCAACAATTTTGGAATGTGTTATGTAGAGGTTCTTCATTTATCATTTTGACTTAGAATCTGACAATGTCTGTCTGTCTGTGTGTCTGTGTGTCTGAAAACTTTGGGGCAACCTGGAGAGCCCAAAAATTATCAGATTGAGCTGAAATTTGGTACACTTGTTCCTTGGCTGAATACCTGAGGGTGTTTTTTCATTTTTTTTAAATTGTGATTTTTGGGGCTTATAGATATTTTTAATAAAAGTCTTGTCCTGAAAAGTTGGGCCATCGAGTTGTTGCGAAAATAGTTGAGCCCAGTGCGGTTAGCACGTTTGACAGTTGCAATTATTATATTAAAATCGATTTTATAATAGTTTTCTGCCTGTCGAATGTTTTTCGCCCTCATTTAGTTGAAATGTCTTATCTTGCAGAGTGTTATCAATTTATTCTGGTCTCAATCAAAAATGTTTTTCTGACAATTATCGCATATCAGCAATATCGATCGAATCGAAATTTTCGATTTTCAGTCATCTTGTTTTTCTTCTGATAGTATAATGTCGATATGTAGTATAGGAAGAGAAAAGAAGTGATTTTTTATATATTTTTTGGCTTGCGGTCTTAATTTTTTGATGACTACGGCGGAGTGATAAATGGTATCAAACAATTTAATTTGGTTTAAAAGTAACTTGTTGTGAAAACTCCTTTCAAAATAATGCTGTCATTATTGCTATATACACCTGATATAATCGTTTAAAATCTATTGATGTGCTAGAACAGGATGTACTTATTTAGGCTTCTTCTCATCCTCTAACGAAAAAGTTTCTTATAGGGGCTGCTTAATACTCTTTTAATCCTCTTTCCCAGAA
>JAUJPO010056293.1:0-14157 GCA_032270745.1 Tiaropsis multicirrata
GTTTCTTCTGGATTTTTCCCGGATTTTTTCCGCATCTCCGCATCGGAAAATCAGTGAAAAATATGATGCGGGCGGGCAACGCGAACAGAACAATTTTTCGATGGCCGCCTTACAGGAAATGGGTCTATTACTGGGAAAAGTTAAACAAACTGAAGCTTTTGAGTCTTGAACAACGCAGAGAAAGATATAGAATAGTCTACACCTGGTGCATCATCAAAAGACTTGTCCCAAACTTTGACTATGAAAATGGAAAAGGTGGCATCTAGTGCTACAGAAACCAGAGAATGAATAGGTAGAAAATACCATCTTAAATCAGCCAACGTCAAGCATAAAAGTATTTAAGGCATGTCTAGAAAATTCTTCCCATCAATAGCACCCATCCTAACATTACCAAAAGAAGCATATTTGGATGTAATTATAGAAAATGATGTCAATACTGTTACAAATTGATATTTTTAACCAGCTTTGAGTAAAAAGCAAAACACCTGTTTTGTGATGACACAGCGATAACAGGTGTTCTGCTTTTAAATTTGAGCTGGTTGTAAATATCAAAGTATCTAAGAATGAATAAAATGCTGAGAAAGAAGGAAAAGTAAAATATAAAAATTTCTGAAATTGCTGTTGGTTTTATTATGATATGATATGTCCTCTTTCTTTCGTTTTCGCTGATAATATGATGAGCTTTCAATTTGAGCTGCCGTGAACGCAATCGTAGCGGTGCAATCGGGCGGATATGATGTGATAAGAATGTAGTTTTTACGCCAAAAACCACCCGTCTAAAAAAAGCCTGTAGGCGAAACAACATCTTTCAAATCAAACTAAATTTATATTTCACAGATTCACAGACTAAGCTCATCAATAATAAATACAGTTGAACCCATATGTAATTCGAACTCTTTATCAAACTCCTATAATTCGAAAACTCATGTAATTCGAACGAAATTCTCGGTCCCTTGAGAATTTGAATTACATGGGTTCAACTGTACCATATTTTTAATAGCACAGACCAAAACATGTTGTGTTGAACCCGATCCCCCTGATAATTATCACTGCATGTCAAAGCGGTTACTCTCTGATCTCTAATGAGAGCGGGGGTTGGAATATAGCGGGAGACGGGAGACCATAGAATAAAGTGCAAAAGTTTGAAATGCCTCATCAACAATAGAACTAATATAGAATCACTGCATTGAGTTTACATTAAAAATTATTATCTAATCTATTTCGATGTATAGAAAATCATATGTACAAGAAAAAGAAAACAAACAAAATTATAGGACAAAAAAACAAAAACAAATTACAACAACAGAAAAGAAACAAAATATAAAAAAAACGACAACAACAAACACAATTTATAAAATTTAAATCAATCCCAAAATTTCTGTAAAATTTCTCAAACGCTCAAACTAAATCTTATTCTTGGGGCTTTTTCAGGTAATATTCTGGTACCATTTTAAGCAAGCAAGTAACCTTAGTATTTATAATAAGCCCGACACATAACGCTAGCGATACAGACAATATATAGGTTACGCAAGAGGATATTGAAAACCTTAGACGGTATAGGTCGGGCTGTATATAAATTTTCGTTTACAAGTTTGTTTAGAGGAAGTATGTACAGGACGACCTATACGCATCTAAGGTCCTAAATAGCTCCTTGTATAACCTTGCTAATATGAAGTAGGACAGTACAAAGAAATAAAGAAAAATTTGAATAGTATATAATATTTATAAAAATTCTTTACCATAAAAAATATACCTAAAAACTAAATACGGATGTCATTTCTTACACCTTACCCGATTGGACAATAGAGAGTCACGTGATGGTTCTATAATTTTAGGTAATTTTACGTGGAGATATAAATTTACTGCCCAGCTGTATCAAAATAATCTGAAAACTTTGCGTTTCGGGTTCAATTCGGAATAACTGTTTTATTGAATGAGAAAGCTGTCCACATAACCGTCTTTATGAAGCAGAATATCGCGTTCGTCATATTTACCAGAAAGGACACCTGAAAATTAAAGAAAAAAGAGAAATTATATTCATGATATCCATGACGTAATCTTTTATACGGAGACATCCTAAAAGACCGGGTGTTTTGTAATCTGATAACTAGCACCACGCTCTGCTCTAAAGGGACGCAGTGGAGTAAATGTATTACTTGGGCCGAGTCTTTTCTCCTTACAAAATAGCTTACGCAGATTTGTATGAATTTTCTGTTGAACCTCTGCGGATCGTCTTACGGAACTCAGTGGAGTAACGGATCTGCTTAGAGATTAGGTGTTTTTCTACTAATTTTGAATCTTTAACAATAAAACATCCTGTGTTTTGAGACGCTTCCGTAAATGAATTGATATTTTCGATCGTGAGTCCAGTTAAGGGACCAAAAATGGACACCAACAGTTACGTTGAAAATTAACTAAAATGAACATCTCTCATCAACCAGGTTTAAACCTTAGGTATCCGAAAAATCGAATTGTGATAAGGTCACGTCGGATGATGAAGTTTTAATATTTTAGAAGTTTAATCATGACTTTGGACTGATAGGACAGGACATCCTCATTCGTTTTGATCACCGATCTGTTTCTTAAACCAATGGGCCGAGCTTCTCACTGTTTTGAATATGAAGTCGGTTTTACAGAGTCAACCATGTTGCTTTCCATCTTTAGCAGAGAAAACCCTAAGGAAATCGGAAACAACATGGCGGATTTTCGCCGAAACTGAACACAATTGTATACGAAATGCATAAGAAGATAGCCTGTCCAGTGTATTATAGAGGTCAGTTCTTTTGATTTATAAAACAGCCAAAGACAAAAAACTCCGTGTAAGATGGGCTCGCTTAGAAGTGAAAATACAAATACAAATCTTACCATCCGATGTAAGCTTGACAAAGGTTAGCGTGCGAAGTGGCTTGCTGTATCAGAAGGTCAACTTGCGTGTCGATATCTATCGCTTCATCTTTGTTGAAATCGCGTCCCGTCAATTTGTCACGGACACGGTTAACGATCTGTAATGCCCTTTTGTTGACGGCTTCCGGTTTGTTGTTGCTGTGTTCCGGATCTTGCATCGGGTGTTCCGGGTTGGCCACTTTCTTACCACGTGGTCTGTCGTGTGTTCGATCAACGTTTTCTTGGAATTCTAAGAAATTCACGAGAACATGTGTCTGGAGTGGAGTTAGAGACACATGGAGTGGTCTTTCTACCTTCGTTAAATCGTTACCGAAACCGTAAAACTATACATATGGGAAATAATACCACGTGAAAACTTTAGAGTAATCACGTGTTTCATTGTTTCCATTTTATTTTGAAAGCCGTGTATTGAAATTTGACACATTCCCAACTGCAACTGTTTCTGCCACTTGGGAAAGTGAAAATAAAAAAATGGTGGAAAAAACCAACGTCCGATGTTTTGTATTTGATATACTTGAGGGTTTTATTACGAAATAAGAGTGAATTATTTCTAAACAATATTCTTACCATGACCCTCATTGTGTGTTGAATATGATTCCTGTCTTCCCTTTGAACGTTTCTCCGCTGAAATCAAAAATAAAATGAACATTAATAGTTAAGTTACATTTGTCACTTTATATCAGAAAACTCGTTCGAGCCCTCGAAATATCAACCACAAATCCATCCTTCCGTTTTTAACCGATCTGTTCCATTGCTTGTGAGTCTAGTGCTGATGATAAGCTTTTAATTTGATGAAATAACTTAATATGCGAGTAATGATGGGCTGTTCCGGAACAAATAATTGTGCACAGGGAGTGGAGGATACAAGCTTTTCCTCATAATTTACCCCTAGAAATTTTACATTTTTATAACCCAGAGACAGTAGTTTCAGGGGGGGGGGGCTATAGCGTACACTCATTATCAGATCCTTGCACTGTACTTTTCGACCATTTTTCAGTTTTAGCAAAGAACTTCTTAATCTTCTCAAATTTCCTACCCCTGTAATGCTACTGGCTTTTGACCCTCCCGGGTCTCTGGACAGGCGTTGATTTCACCCCTCAGTCATCTAAAATCCCGCCCCGGACATCACTAATTTCCCCTCGGATATGACTCAATTTCATGTTGCCCCCTGTGCGAACATATTTAACCTTCTCTGCACAAATCTTTTTGGAACGGCCTAATCAAACAGAGTAAAAATATGTTAGAAGCAGCAAAAAAAAACAAAGAAAGGGAGACATAAACTTACTATCGATAAGCCTCCAATTCAACAAAGGATCATAAACAAAAGCTTCGAGGACAGCCATTAAACTATCTTTGTTTTCACGTAAGACGCGCATGACACTTTCACACGTCATACGGTAATTGCCGTCGATGCCAGTCACCTTAAATGAAAAAAAAAGATTATATGGAAACGTCCTAAATATCCAGGTTGTTTGTCACTATTTTTGAATTTTTAACAATAAAACCAGTAGTGGCAAACAACCGACTTTTTGGATCTTCCGTATAAAAGATTACGTAATAGATATCATGAATATACCCCAGATGACATGGAATTTTATACAAGATGCTTTCATCATTGGTCATTTAAAACAATAAAGATGCGCGTCGTGCTTTAAAAACAGACGATAGAAGTTATTGTCTCAAGATTTAACGACCAACCAATCATTAGAATTCTTGTAAAAAAGCCTATCTCCTCTCCAATATACTGGTACAGACTATATAAAAATGACACCACTGGGAAAATTTCTTCCAATTTTATTAGTTTTATAGATAAACTTGAGGTCCTCGATGCCATATAAATGAAACATGGGATTTCAGATAACCCAAACGAATATCACTGCTGTATCGAGAATTGATGAAACAATACAATAAAAGAATTACCTCCATGGCATTTGTCAACATTCTTGTCAATCGGAACGGAATTTTCTCCGGGAACTTCTCTCGCGTCATTGCAACCTTTTCGAAGAAATACACAGACATTTTTATTAACCCTAATTAATCTAAAGAAGTCTCATACATTACCGGACAAAACGTAGTCGGACAAAAGTCGGACTTAACTTTTTGAAAGCTACCAAAAAACTTCTCTGATTAATATTGATGACCTTGCAAATAAAGCCAATTGTCGCTTCTGGCTAACACAAATAATCTGAGTTCCAGGAACTACTGTAAACGAAAGTCTAATGGAAGTCTTACTTCAAAGCAATCACCAAAATCAATGTGCAAAATCTTTCCAGACATTCGATCCAACATCAGATTCGAAGGATGCCTAAAGCAAGGGGAAAAAATGTGAATACTGAGAATAGCATCGATAAATCTGATGTTTGTAATTGACAAGACTACTAAAATTCAATCAAAATATTTGTGATACCGTATGCTATTTTTTCTTATAATTTACAAAAATTGTCGTTGCCAGTTGTCAGAATAGACTGTCAGTTAGTTGCATAATTTTAGAAAAATATTTTTTCAAAAAAAGTTGGATAGATTTATGTATTTGAATCGCAACTTTTTGAAAATCTACAAGAAATTTAGAGAGCGCCGTGCTTACCTGTCGCCTAACCCGAGAACATAACCGACCATTGACATCACAGCAAGCGAACGCGTATAATTTAAACGACGGTCGTACCATACCTTTGGAAAAAACAATTTCAAAAAATGATAGAAAAAACAATAACCCTTGCTATTTTGATCTGTCGGTTTTTTTTTGCGAAAATCAACAGAAATTTAACAGTCTAAAATAAAAGTTTTTGTCATCCAGACAAGACAAAAGACCTTTTTCACCGCTGTTTCAAACTATTTTCAAGGTTAAAACATTGTAAAGACGTTGAAAGGACGTTGAAAGAACATTGTAAACAACTGTACAAAACGTAGTCATCACTGGCATATTGGCACCAGTCCTCCAAAGACTAAACACCTCTGTTAAACACCCTCTTGATCATAAAAGACTACATCGAATATTTCGGGCTCTTCAGCCAAAGAGCTTTCGCTAAATCATCACCCTGTGTCGTATTCAAGGCGTGTTCGAAAACCTCGACTCTAGTGACTTTACCCTCTTAATCATAAAAGACTACATCAAAAATTTATATAATCTCACCTCAGAGCTCGGACTCTTCAGCCAAAGAACTTTCGCTAAATCATCACCCTGTGTCGTATTCAAAGCGTGTTCGAAAACCTCGACTTTCTGTATCAACGTCAAATGCTCGTAATCAGGTGTCATTTTCAACATGATTCGGTGTTCAATGTTCAGCATGATTTTTTTCTTCTCACGGTAATCCCGGATGAGAGTGTGCAGTGTATCGGAATGTGGAACCCATCCGATTAATCCCGAATTTGTGGAAAGCGGGATAACCGGGTACCGTTGAATGCTGTGTATGAAAAATACATGATCTTTTAATCACTTGCTTAATGATCTAATAGGGATGTTACATTTAACGTCCTAAATAACCTCCTGTGTAACCGCGCTATTTCTTCAAAAAAAAGATAATTGTTGTTGCAAAAGCCAGCACCGAAAGTTTATAGAAATGTGTTATTAATCATCATACCCATTACGTAATCATCATACCCATTACGTAATCATCATACCCATTACGTAATCATCATACCCATTACCTAATCTTTTATACGGAAACATCCTTCAAAATTCGAGTGTTTGCTCCTAGTTTTGTTTGGGTTGTTTCGACGCCGAAAATATTACATAATGGAAGTATTGAAGAAAAAACCAAATGAGCACAACAGGCGCATAACGTTATTCCAACATTGCTTCAACGTCCAAGCAACGCTCTGACGTCGGAACAACCAACCTTCTTTTGACGTTAAAACAACGCCCCGTTCCTGCTAGGAGTAGGAACCGAACATACCTCAAATGTCTTTTGAAAGTGACAGAGTCGTTAGCAAGAAGGGTATTGACCAGGCCAAAGAGCTGCATGACACGTTCATCTTGACGCAAATCCTCGTGGCCTTTGAGTAAAAACATGAACTCTGCACCGTTGCTTCCTTAAATGATAACATAAAAATGATTGAGCACAAATGATCGAGGCCAGCACAATGCAAAATTCCAATAAAATAAGATGGGAAATTTAGCTATTTAATCATATCTGATACTGGTATTTACATAGAAGATTTCAAAGACTGTATATCATAAAAAAATATAAATTGGTTAGAGGTGGAAAGTATAAGTGGATTAGATGTGAATAAACCATGGAATCATATTTGATAAAAAAAAGAAATCTATTTACCAGTAATGCTTAATTTTCTTGGCCTTTGTTTGGAAGTAATGACATTTAGAGTGGTGCTGATGTTATTGATTTGTGTGATCGGTTTGCCAGGTTCATAGGTGCCAGGAACTGCTAGCTCCAGACCTTTGCATTCCAACAGTTTCGGAGATGCGTATTGCAGTTCGATAGATGTTAACTGCAAAAGAAAACAACGAATGATAAAATAAAGCTGATGATTCAGTTAAAAGACGAGTTAAGCTATCCAATACCAATATGGCAAGAATTACTTATGATGACACAAGTCTGCCGTTCTGTTAATATTAAGTAGCGAGGTTAAGCTGAGCGATATAAAGTGAAGGAGGACGACAGGCAAGCGACCCATGACCGTTGAAATCTAGGACGCTCGATCCTTCTCGTTTGTCTCATTTGCTCCAGGAAAAATCTTCTTCGTATTTTTCGTAATTGCAGTCGTCCCGCCCGATTTAGCTCGAGACACGTATCCTCACCAATGTATTGTGAAGAGTCTTGAAAATTTTCGTGATGAAGTGAAAGTTTTTGATGCTACTTCTCCTATGCTTCAACACACTCATACATATTCAAACATGAGCTTAAGGCCGGTCTACACTTAGCGAGGGTAGCGCTCGCCTTTTCTATGGTGGAAATTCCTTAAGAGGTTTTCGCCATCGGAAAAATGGAAAGAAAAAAAGAAAAAATGTTGACAAGTGTTCTACTTTTTATGAAGTCGCGTTATTTTTGACCAATCGAAAGGCTTCATTTATTTTTAAGCCAATGGTGGTCTAGTATCGGGCTACGTTCGCTGAGTGGAGATCTTTTACTTACTTGAGGGAGTTGCTTCGAAATTCTTCTGAAGACATGATAGTACAAATCCCATGCTTGCGTTAAATCTTTATCGTTCTTTGTGTTTTGGTATTTGCGACACCAATCTCTCGCTTCCATCAAATCACGACCGTACGCCTTTGATAAAAATTTAAATCATTGTTGTTAATCTGGGTGTGTAAGTAATGGTGTCCTCACATGAAAATGAACCATTTCGTTCAAAAAACACTCTTTCTCAATGACCCACTTGAATCCACCCCACTAGCCAACCCAGTAAGTGCTCAATAAAGGCTCATTTTTATCGCCCCAGTAATTACCCCGGTGGTTAATCCTTTCCGTGCTGAGGCTTTTTTTGTAGGTTGTTAATATCTCCTGAACCAGAAAAAATTAGAGGTTGGTTTATAGCTGAGAGTCTCCTCTTTCTTTACGGCGCCGCCCGTTTTAGACAGGGCGGCGTGACGAAGGCCGTTCCTTTTTTAGCAAAGTCAGGCCCGCTCAAAATCTTTTCGAAAAGACCAAATTCCGAAATCTTTTGTGCTGCAACTGAATGTGCATTTTATTTCCATCAACCCAGGCCAAAAATCAAGATTTCAAGTTGAAAATAGAGAAAGCAGGAGGGTGAGCCCATGTCACTTAAAAAGAATTACAAAGAGCGACCACACTGAAAATATGACAAAAGAACAATATTATTTTATAACCCCACTGGAAAAACATTACCAGTTTGACCCTACCCAGTGAAAGTTTTGACTTTCACCCTATTGAGCTTTTGGTACCCATTGGGGAACAGAGACAGGTGTGTTTCAAAGCTTAGCGTGATATTTTGTTCCCACAAGAACGAATACTAAAGTTGTAGGTGAATAAAATGTATCATCCCTACTAATTTAATACAGGGGACATGCGAAAAAATGCACGTCTTTTTCCGAAATTTCAAAACTTTTTTCCAGATCTGCCTTCCCTTTTGTGTTTTATCCAGGCTAAAAAAATCACACATGAGATCATGCCTAGTGTCACAGATACACGGATTTCTGTATAAATTAGAATTTCACAAGATCATTTCGTAATCTTCAGTGTATACAAAAGTTGTGACGTGGTTTTCCATTATCAATTTTCTGACGCGATTAAAATCCAATAAAATATTTGACGTCAATTATTTCCTTGATTTTGAAAATCTTTTTCTGTCGAAAGTAGTCGCAGAAATTCTAGTAAAAAATGCAAGTTTTAAGTAAAATGAAAGTATTTAGTGAAAATATTATTTCTTCGAGTAAATCTTTGTTCAAGATTGATTCTAAAACAAAAGTTGACGTTACTCGTGCAAAAGTTTTCACTCAAAAACGCAAATCAATCGATTTTTTATCAAAAATCGAATCCCGAGATGAATTCCATCAGATCGGAAAATCGAATAATCCTCTTGCAATGGCATTTGCATTGGAGAATTCAAACATTAAAAAGTTGAGCAATGGACGCTCTCGAATCAATATGAAGCTATACCATTGTGTTTTAAAAGCTTCATACAAGAATGCAGTCTTCAAGTCGAAATCTTATACTAAGGTAAGTTCAAAAAGTTTAGTAAGTAAACTAGTAAGTAAGTTTGCGACCGCAGTCGAGGGCGACCCGAAGGCTCCCTTTTATAGCTGTCTATCCGAAGGTAGGGGAGGGCACCATTCCTTTCCCTGGATTTCTGCACTTATCCCGCTCGCCCCATAATACTGAGTGCCAGTTTTTAAATCTTAGGTCTAACCCAGCAAGGGGTTGAACCCACAACCTTGCGGACGGGAGGCGAACACTCTAGCCACTTGGTCACCGTCGCTAACAAACTAAGGGAATATCGTTTAAATAGATTTTGGAATTTATAAATTGGTTTAACTGAGTTGTAGCATCACTACAAGAAACAAAAAGAGCAACAAAGCACTAGTTCTCTCTTTTTCATATTGTAACCATTTAACATTTATTTTTAAGGCTCGTCTGCTCAAAGCAAAATGCCGAAACATGAACGATTTCTCGCATCCAAACATCCCTTGTACTGAAATGAGTACAGCAACAGTCAAAGCTGAATGTTCTGACGTCATCAGTGAGGTAGCTGACCAGCTCAACAAATTTAAAATTTCATCAGATGTTCGTTCAAATGATAAGACCAGAATCAACAAGCTATTCACAACAACCGACATTGTCGCTAAAACCTTGGATACTGTCGTTGACGAAACCCTTGAATCAAACACATCAAGAGGTCTGAAAAGAAAATCTTTGTCAGATGTTGAATATGATGAAATTGAAGACTTTGAGCAAGTCATCAAACGTCAACGCATCTAAAGCGTTGACAAAATCAGACAAGCTTCAATATCCTGTTAAAACAGCTTCAAAATAAATCTTTAAATCATCAAATATTTCGTCTTTTTCGTCTTTTGACTACAGTATATTCTAATTTGAAAATAATGTTTTTAAAACCATGATAACCATTGATTTTTAAGTCGTAAGTCGTATTTTATGAGCAAGAGAGAGAGAGAGAGAAATATCCGTTTTTTGACGTATTTCTTAACTTTACGAAATACGACTTTCACATACTGACTTTCGGAACTAGGTGAACAATATTTTAGGTTATTTCAAGTCATACCTTGATTGAATTCCACTTTTCTCAAAAATGATTTTTTTACAAGGTAGGAACTGCCCCAAGGCTAAAGAAGCTCTTGTATGCTTAAAACCTTAAAACAAAACCCTTAGTACATACTAGGTATGTTTGTAAGATCTTTATTTGCTGAATCGCAAAAATTTGCTTTGAGAAAATAACCTGATTTCCTTGTATTGTTTATTAGAAAAACCAAAGAAACATGCTTAGTAAATTGTCAAATAGGGCTTCTTCGATGGTTATGCCTGTAAACAAAAAAACATTTTGCTGAGAGCAACACCAGGGTCTAAATATTTGAGTTAAAATAATGATTAATACCTGTTGGAAAGATATTTCATTTAGCGTTTGAGGTCCATTTTCCATGATTTGGTGTAGAGGATCCAACACAGCAAACATGCCTTTTACGTTACGTTCACCAAAGTACAATCGAGATGCCTCTTCCAGCCCCTCGGCCCATAACTCGTGCCACAGGATAGCAACTCGGATCAACTCCTCGCTAACCATCATAGCCTGCTCAACCAAGGCTAGACTGTGCTCGCGCAGATTGCACAGGATCTGTTCGGCAGCGTTTCGGCGGTCAGCACTGGCAGATTTGGATGCGACAGTTAGCGGATAGATGAGAGCCTGAAATCGGAATAGCCAGGTTACGCTAGAGGTGCAGTTTAGGACGTTAAACGCGTGTGTGTACAGGCCTGTACATAGGATTTCGTTTACATGTTGTGCTTAGACGAATTATGTAAAGGTTGCCACAAACGCGTTTAACGTCCTAAATATTCCCTTGCATAGAAGAAGACTCCGTAAAGATGTTCATTTTCGAGTTGACTTTGACTTTCACATTTCACAAAATTTTAACTACTGTAGACCAATCAAGTTGCTTTCTGGGTACACTAAAATAGAAACCTTATATTCCAGTATTATCAGGAGGGAGGGGAGTCTAATGAACAGGACAGCCCCTGTTACTATGATGGAAGAAATTCCATGGGGGTCACAACCAAGTGAAAAAAGGGAATGATTTTTATTATTTTAAAATAAAATGAGAGGGGGGTCACAATAAAGTGCTAGAGGAAGTGAAAAATCTGAAAAATTGATGTTCACTACAAAACGAGTATCTTTTGATATGCTGAGACCCAACAGGCACACAACGTTATTTCAACATTGTTCAATATCGTCCAAATAATGTTCTGATGTTGAGACAACGTTGTTTAGACGTCAAAACAACGTCCCGTGCCCCCTGATGGACGAGGTTTTCTTCATTACCTGAGGATGTTGTTTACCAACGTCCGATAACAATTGATGAATGAGTCGTCCGACCATTTGTCTTGGTGTATCAATCCTTGCAATCAGTTGTGGTATCACCTGTTTGTTACCAAATGATGATGGTGAAAGAATGATTACTTTATGACATACATTCGAAGAAACTTTCGCGAAATTCGCGAATTATTTTTTGCATTTCGCAGGAATAAATTTTCGCGAATTAGACGTCTTAGAAATATTCGAGGGACAAACTTTCGCGAATTTTACCGAAGCTTCGAGAAAGTTCCTTCGAATAAAGTATGCGAATTCAAATTTAGGAGAAAAATTTTGCATCACGAAAAAGATCATCAAGATCATCATCAAGATCATAATTATTTGAGAAAAATGGATTCAAGAACTAAAGGGTCGTTTTAATGGGGGTTTTTCAGAAAAAATCCGTACTCCCCTTATTGAAGAGGGGAGAGGGTTCGAAATTTTCAATAACCTAGGATATCCAGGGGGTTTTTCAGCATGGATATCCAGGGGGCTGGTGTTAAGAAAGGTCACAGATTTTTTCTGGAAAAGCCCATAATTCAATCATCAAAAGAGTCACACACCTGCAACCAGTTATCGATATGAATAGTTTTCAATCCATCAACAAGTGCTTTGTGTACGTCGTCATAGTGACCAAAATCAAACCATAAGGTTAACAATCTAATTGTGTCAAAGTCAAGAAAATCACTTTAATATTTACAAGTTGTTTATAATTAGGATGTTATGGAAAACAACAGTGTTATAATCATATAACAAAGGTTGTTCTGTATTACAACTTGCAGCAGTAGTATACAATTATGACAATACGAGTATTATAGCTATTTTTCGTGCGTAATACGTTTCAATATGTAATCCCTGTGTAACGTAATAGTTATAATTGTCATATATTTGAGAAAACCTCAATTATTTCATAGTGAGGTTGGAAGCCCCCCTAAAAGTTAACACTAAAACAATAGAAAAACTCACAATCCTGGCAGGAAGAAATGGTCAACCCACCTTAATTCTGAGGAGGGGGTTTCCGCTATGTATTTCTCTTTGGTATTGCACACAAAATTCATGAAAAAAGTTGGTGTATTATACGGACTAGAAAGATTTGATAAGGTAATAACTGCAATTATAATGAATTTTAAACTAGAAGCGAATATACTGTACAACATTAGAAGTTGTAATTTATTAGTTCCGCTAAATTAACCTTGATCAGAATTCAAAGGGGGATCAGCGGGTCCAAACTGTGCTCAAGATGACAAAGGTTATCTAGATTCACAATCACAGGAGACCAAAGAAATTTCACCAACAAACCGACCTTAGTGTATCTTGTAGAGAATTTCCACGCGACAATGAGATGGAATGGAAGAAACCTTTAACAGCTGGCACCGTGTAATTATGCACCGTTGCATCCAAAGGCTATGATAAAAAAAATGAATAAGCTGAAAATTGTCAGAGAATTACTGGTTCAGTGTTAAAAACACAAAGTAAAACACACAGTGAAACCCAGCCAGTGAGTTAGAAAGTGAGCCTAATGGCCGGAAAACTCCACCTTTGAAATAGACTTATAGTCCGAGACGAAATTTTTATATCCCGAGTAATTGTCTCAAAATACACGTTTTTTTATAAGAACATTAAAATTCGAAGAAGCCTTCTAATGTCTTAGCTTTTTTGGTTTTAAGCCTTAAAAATATTCTTTTAATTCATGCATAGTATAGATAACCAAAAATGAAAAATGTTCTTATTTCTATACTCTTGACTCTCTAAAACCAAAATATTCAAAATGTCCAAATGTTCTTAACATATTCTTCTTCTTTTTTTACCACGAAGCCTTATGTTCTTATATACTTTGTTCTTATATAGTCTACTTCTTTATTCTTACCGCCAGGTAAATGTTTTTAACATAAATTTCCCCGCGATTGGATTTGTTTTTACGAACAAATAAATTCGTCCATCTTCGAAAGTATCAAGTCCTACGAACTGGTCGTACCAATAAAATTAAAACTAAACATATAATTTATCTTCCAGGTTGAGAACACGTCGTTCTTTAGTACTAAAGTCTCTAAAATTCGCTTGAGTAAAAGAGACAAAATTTGTCTCAATGCCTCGTTCCCCAAACTCGTTTAACCTTTACCACGCCGACTACGTAAATTTACGTTTTAAGCGGTAGCCAACTACGTAAATTTACGTTTTTTGGGTATACGCGCTTTGGGTGGTGATAGGCGCCTCCCGGGGCGTTCAAACTTCTCAAAAATGTCACAAACGATCGCAAAA
>JAUJPO010056304.1:0-14157 GCA_032270745.1 Tiaropsis multicirrata
AAGCCGGCCGGGTGACTCGTAAAAAAAATTTCACCCGGCCGCGGACCGGAAACAAACGTTTTTTTTAGGGTGGCCTATGGCTACAAAAACCAAAAGGTTTAAACTTATATTTCAAATATATTTAAAATTTTTAACAAGGAACTTAAAGTTAAGCAAGACACACGATAACGACGATGATTAATCATTCAGCTTTTATAGTTTTGTTAAAAATATTGAAAGTTGTTCTTTAGTTGTAGTTATTTAGCTGTAGCAATTTATTATTTATATAAAATATTGTTTTCAATGTAGCTATTTTTAGAGATAATTTGAAAGAGAAAATGAAATATAATGTCAAACATTCAAAAATTAAATTGGGATAAAATCTATATTCACATATTATTGAATTCATAAAGAATCAAAATTAAAATTGGTTCCTAGATAATACTAACTATACTTTTATTCCTTTAGAAGAGTGTTGAAGAACTACATGGTATTCCTTATATAAGCATAACGTGAGACTCATGTTGACTCATGTTGAACGCTTCAAACAAAAGATTTTTTGTTTTGCACAACAATAGATGATAAGCATTTTGACAAGGCTAACCCTCAAATTTTCATATATGCGTGAAGTACAATTTTTAACATGTTCAAGACAACTGTAAATTTTTAAAACTTACTATAGACAGGTTTATGAAAGAATGATGATAAAGTGGCGTGACAAGTAATCAGAAAAAGTTTGTAGCATCTGTTAGAATGAATGTAAATTGTTTTTTGATAAAACTCAAATAACTCAATATTTATTTCATGAAGCTCAGATTGTAATTCTAAAAGCCTGTATAAATGAAAAAACAAACAGAGGGCACTGTGACAACCTTAAGGGGATTAAAACATTTGTTCGAAGCTGAAAATATTGGTTCTAGAATAGATTCAAAACTAAAAAGTATCTGTTGAAAAAAAGTTTTCAAACCTTGAATTGACTATACAATTTAAACAGTTCATTCAATCAAACAATAAGCTTCAATTACAGTATAAAAACATGAAGCAAAAAATCAGCCCAATTTTTATATCAATAATGAATAAGTTATCAAATTTATCAAATTATCTGAACTAAAACATCAGATTGAAAATGTAAACATACAAAAAAAGAGTCCGAAAAAAAATCTTTCCAAAATTTAAAATGGAGGGGTTGGCAGTTTTCCTTTTCATGATCACATCTTTAACGCCATATTGTTATGGACACAACATTGCAAGTATAGAGAACATCAACCTGGCTAATTACAGCAAAGTCGAAACACCTTATTTATCAGATCCCAACAAAACAGTGGATGTACACATTTACATGTTTATCTTAAATATTGGCAATTTGAATACTCAAGAAATGACATTTGAAGTTGAAATGTATTTTGAACTGAAATGGACGGACCCAAGATTGGCCTTTAAAGATTACCACAATGCATCATATGCCCTCGTGTCAGGTAATGCCATCATTCTTTAACCCCTGTCTCAGTGTCCCAGTGTCTCAGTGTCCCAGTAGGTACCAAAAGTTCAGTGGGGGTCAAAGTCAAAACCTTAACACCCACTCAGTTGGTTGGGTTAGATGATATTGTTTTTTTTAACGGTGTAACAAGTTTTAACTGGTAAAAATCACAAAATAAGTCTCAATAGACTAAAAAATAAACTACAAAATAAAATATCATTTGAGATACAAACAATATGGCATTATTAAATTTTGTTATTTTTAGGAGAGACTGCTTATGAATTGTTGTGGGTTCCTGACCTCTTCGTCCGTAATATGAAGCAAGTGGAAAACAGTAGATTTCTTACTGATCTCTCTGGAGTGTCCATCTCTCCAGAAGGGTTTGTGGAATTATCTACTCGAGTAAGGGTGGTTGCTCATTGCGAAATGGATTTAATCATGTTTCCTTTGGATTCCCAATCGTGCAACATTATGCTAACATCCTATCTGTACAACACAGCAGTCATGAAAACGTATTGGGGAAAAACTCCTGTAGTGGTTGATGAAAAGCGAGATGGGCGCAAAATCAAATCTGAAAGCTTTACAGGATTTCAACTAGTGCGCACTGCTACGAGAGAGGATAGTTATACATATCCATTGAATGGTTTAACGTATCAATACATGATTGCGACCTTTGTTTTGAAGCGAGAACCCCAGTACTACATCCTAAGAGGTTTTATACCCAGCTCACTGTTGGTTGGTTTGACTTGGGCAAGCTTCTGGCTACCTACAACGAGTTATCCAGCAAGGGTAGCACTCATTGTGACCTCCTTTCTGGCTTCAATTGTTTTATATCAAGGTTCAACCTTGCATGCTAACCAACTGACAGTAATGCAAGTGTTTTTGCTTGGAAATATTTCATTTATTGTTATAACTCTAGTAGAGTTTCTGATGGCAGTCAAGAAAGACAAAGTAAGTTATTTTTTTCTTGTTACAGAACGATCAACAAAATTTCGATAACCCTATAAAGTTAATGTGTATTTTCATAGTCGGTATAAAATACAATGTATTCATAATATATATATATTTTTGTCAACTTTTTCTTTGTTTAAAAAGTAAAAAAATGTCAATTTTCTCACTTATTGATCACGTTACCAATATGTTCACTTGGGATTGGTCTATTTTTTGATCACATGATCAATAAGCAAAACAAACTAATTTGCCGACCCAAGTTCAAAATGTAAACAAAAGACAAAAACAAAAGACTTCCAGACCGGGTTTTTTATACTGACTATGGTATTTTACAGAAAAAATAGCTAATTTTTCAGATACATACACCCATTAGTTCCAAAAGTCCCGAGACAGTGTACTATCTAGGGACCTTTGTAAGGCAATGGGCTTTGGACACCTGTAAGATCTAAAAGGTGTTATTCAAAGACAAAGGGTTCTGCATTTTATCATCTTGTATAAACTTCAGCCTGACCAAAGTAAATGATTCAAATAATTATGTCCAAAGTATTTTCAAAACGCTTTTCCCAGGCCAGGGCCCATGATGTATTCAAGGTTTATACCGCACCGTTTATAGTGATAATTTACAATTTTCTACCAATTTTAATTTTTCAGAAGAAATTAGAGTTCAAAGAACCATTCAAAAATGGAGAAACAAAAGAAAAGGAAATCAAATCACCAAATGGCAACAAAACATTGGCTAGTTCAGTAGATATGAGTCAATCATGCAAAGCTGAACATGAGACATCGACGACATCATCCGACAAAAAAGAGATGGCGAATTCAGTAGATCGGAAAGCACGATACATCATACCACTACTTTACTTAGTATATGTTGGCGTATTTGTGACAAGCTTGTTTTTTTTTAATCAAGAGTAGGACATATATTAGTCTTAATCTGTTTGAAAAAAGGTCGCCTCCGTCCGACACTAAAATGTAAAAAATTGCTCCTGCATGTAGAAACCAGGTAAAGTATCATTTAATTACTTTTTTTAGTATCATTCTGGTTTCTACACATTAATTTGTTTTTAGTGAAAATCTCTTTCCAACATACTTCAGTGTCGGACGGAATGACCTGATTTTTCAATCTGATTCTAGACGAGGATAAGAAAAGAAAAGAGGAAAAAGAGAGACAAAGAAGCATCGAAGAGGCAAGAGACACTTCGAATGGAACAGCTTTTAAGATTTCTGCCAGTTTTCTTTACTTGGATGAACAATATAAAAACAGATATTATTTTACGTGGAAATGGGATATCGAATTCATTTTCACCTTTATCATACTTGAAAGTGATCATTAAATCTTCAATGATTTTTAATATCCAATTTTTCTTGTAAATTTCGAGTCAATTTCAATATGCTTGGAATTTTTTATTGGAGCTTTAAAATGATTAATCCTATGTTTAATAAAGAAATGTTTGAAATTATTTTTAAATTTTGAATATTTTTATTAATAACCAACACTCCAGTGTTATCAATTATTCTATTTTTGAAACATTAATTTTGGACATAATGTTTTGGTCATAAATATTTAAATAGGATATTTCTACAGTCGTAGCATGAAATATTAAGCAGGCATTCAATAGGCTAGCAGTGGTGTGATATTTAACTCCGCTTCGCGTCGTTGAATATATCATACCACCTCGGTTTAATAAACCTCAATAACCAATACTTATGCCTATTGAATATATGATTTATTATATACATTAACTTAGATTGAGCTTATACTATAGGGGGTCTCAAAATAGTGTAAAAACCATTGAGAAAATGAATCGAAAACACAACTTCAACATTACAAAATCCTATAATCCTATAAAAAATATCGCTGAACCAAAACAATCCGTCAAATAATCTACAATGACCCAAACTGAAATCGACAGAATAAAAAAAAGAAATCGAAAAAAAAGTTTCAGCGCTGTAAGGGGTGGGATATCGATAATTATTCAATGGCTGTTTTAGCCTACAAGTATATAATGAAAGACTTAAAAACAGACATAACATAGAATTACATAACGTTATTGCAGTATTTTTTGTTTATAAACTGTACATTTCTTCAAGTTTTCACTCCAGTTTTTTAATTCTTTAGTTACATCTAATGATTGTACATAGTGCATGAAACTCGAAGTTATGTTTTTAATTTTTTGGTTTTGAAAATAAATTCATATAAAAAAAGCTGTATGTCTCATATCGAGCACTTTTGTGAAGATTGTTCTACTTATTAAACTCTGTATATATAAAAGAAGTGATGTAAATTATTTATAAAAGTTTAAAATTACTTTTTACAAAATCAATAAAAATGCTAAAAAAACATGCTGAATTTTAACATAGAATTGGTTGTGTTCTAATCTTCATGGTAGAAGACAGCATGTTTCACCTAAAGAAACAGAAAAATTTCAAAAAAGCTCATCAACTGTGATCCTATTAAAAAGGCGATAGTCCCATTAAAAGATAAAAGGACAGGTATAAAAGTGAAAACTTTTCAAAACTATTTTCGCAATTTAAGATAGAAATGAGGCACCTCAAAACTTTCCTCTTTAGGGCTCATTGGGTCCAACTTGGCAATGGGCAGCTAGCGAGTTTAAACCCTGGATGTCCATGTGTCAATTCACGTTGGCAAAACATTGGCAACTTAAACACAGAACATATGACTTTTGAGGTTGAATTACATTTTGATATGAGCTGAAAAGACCCAAGATTGGCTTTCAAGAAATACCTTTACGCCTCATATGTTATGGTACCAGGTTTGTTTGTTTTTTGAATCACTGTCATGCACGAATCGAGCGTTTCTAACTCAATTAATCACTCGCTTGAGTAAACACGACTTTCTCTCTTTCTCAGTGCCATCGTGACGTAAGCAAAAGGGTACATGAAAGATGTATACAAATTGTATGCAAAAGAGAAGAGGCTTTTCAGCTTGCAAAAAGCTTTTCACTTTAAATGTATATATCTTTGTGCATCTTTTGAAAAGTAGAATCTGGTGAAATACTGAAAAAAATGAAATTTTAAGTGAACCATTCCTTTAAAGCCATAAGTTAGTCTGAATGGCGGTGGTCTTTAACTTGACATTTTAATGGCATTCTCACTGATAGTATTGAGCTTACAGAATGAAAGCAAAATGGAATTTAAAATGCTTATAATTATGTTTTTACATCAAGATCCCAAAATTATGCATAAAATTAGGCATACAATTTAAAATTCCTGATAAGCAATTTAATTATTTTAATATTTTTTTAGGAAAAACTACATTTGAAAATTATTTGGATTCTTTTTATTCGAAACATGAAACAATCTGAAAGCAGCACATTTCTTAACGATCTTATGGTGCAAGATGGTCTTGTAAAGTTATCCAGTCGACTTAGAATTGTTGCACACTGTGAAATGCATTTACTCATATTTCCTTTGGACTCGCAATCCTGTAATCTAATGATTGTCTCCTACAACTACGACACATCAGTCATGAGATTATTTTGGGGTAAAATCCAGTAGCTATTGATGCGGCAAGAGATAGAAGAGCAACCAAAATCGACACCTGGATGGGGTTGAAACTTGTTCAAACATTGACAACTGATTGACAACTATTCTGGTCTGGAATTCCAACACATAATTACAACGTTTGTGTTGGAAAGGTAAACCCAATACTACATCTTTTAAGAAGTTTTATACCGAGCTCATTGCTGGTTTGTTTAGCCTGGGCACTTATTGTGACATCTTTCCTGGCTTCGATTGTAATTTATGAAGGCTCAACTCTGCATGTCCATCAAATGACAGCAATGCCAGTGTTTTTGCTGGGAAACATTGCCCTCATTGGTTTAACCATGAGTATAAACAGAGTTCCTGTTGGCAGTAAAAAAAGACGAGCAAATCAACGAGAAAAAAAGTAAGATCAATATTTTGAGAATTGAATTTCAAATTAACCCAACAAGATAAAAAAGGATTATCGAAGAGAAGGTTATTTTAAACTATCATGTCCCACTTTCACAGTTATGTCAGCTTCATTATACCTTTCACTCGCAACTTATAGGCATTAGTGATCTCATTTTAATAATCATTACATTTAAGAAAAAAATATTGCTGCATCAGATTATTTATTGAGATTAAAAGTTGCCTTTATCTCTTATACAAACAGAATTGGCTATACATTTGTCAGATCCCCAGAATGTAGTGGACCCCCATTATGAAGGTTTTTTCAAAAATCTTATTTCAACTAAACTTGTTTCTTTTCTCATTTCTTCCCTGACCCCATAATTGTCAATTGATATCTCCTGTTCTATAATAGGACAAAGATAGTATTATAAGTTTCGAAAAAGCCGTAGAAAAATACTTAAATCACAATTGATTTTGGGATCCCAGACAATAATTAAGAAATAATTATGATTTGAATGATTTCTGAAATTTTGAATCTTCAAGGTCAAATTCAAATTTCATCTCTATATGAACAAAATATATTATTATCTTCTTTTAAAGTACTAAAATATTTCAATAGCTCTTTTTAATTTAATTTTAGTTCATAAGTACTTTTTATTTGTGTCTGTCAAAAAAGAGATACTGAAATTGACAAAACATTTTCCTAGTCGTAACCAATAATTGAAGATAATCAGCATGTTTTAAAAATATTGACATTCTGACAAAAGAATAAATCTCATGACTTTCATTAAATTTTAAATTTTTCAATTAAAACAAGTGAAACTAGAACTGAAAATAACAATTCTTCGTTGTGAGTCACGAAAGAAGAAGGGCGTAGATAGAAGAAAATTGTTCTGTTTTACTACTACTAAATTTAAATGTTGATTCTGAAACTTTACCTTCTCACCATCCTTTATTGGATTCAACTTTGTCATGGACAGCTAGCAAGTTTGAAAAACATTGACATGACCAGCTACAGTAAGTTTGCAGTACCCTACTTGGAAGAGCATAACAAAACAGTTGATGTTAACATCTCACTTTATATTTTAAACATTGGTCATTTAAATACAGAACAAATGACCTTTGATGTTGAAATATATCTAGAGCTCGTTTGGAAAGATCCAAGATTGGCTTTCAAGACGTACAACAACGCTTCATATGTTCTTGTGACAGGTAAGCACAAAATTTACGATTGGAACAAAATACACTTTTTGTAGCAATTGCACAAAAAATGTTGCTGTGTCCCACAGATTAAAGATTACAAGTTTTTACAACATTTCAACACACTCAAAAATTTAATTAAATAGGAAAAATAAAGTCAGAATGATATGAAGAAATTTTTTTCCCACAAAATATTCTAATCAGACTGATTCAACATGATATAATAACGGTTTTCCAAAAAAAGAATTGTACACCCCCTGTTGAGGATATAGATTTCCTGTATGAGAGGGGTCAGCTCATAAAATGTGGTGGATTTCCTTACACCAGAATCTAGAGAAAATGTATGGACATCCGAGGGGGTAACGCAAAAATATCTTACTGTACAAATGTTGGATATCAGAAGGGGTTGAGTGAAGGTCTGGAATCCAAGGAAGTATTCGTTTATTTTTACTTGAAAATCCAAAAGAGAGATAGTAGTTGTACAAAAATTTAAAATAGAGAGTCAACCACAAAATTTTTCTGAACATGAATAATTCTAGCCTTACATAGTTTGATATTGTAATAGCTTCAATCCAGGTTGGTTCCTCTCACCCGCCTTATTTTCCAGTTTCTTTTCTGTTCCTTTGTTTTGTTATTTTTAGATCTGATCTATATTTTGTTATTTTTTGCTCCCCTATTTATTTGCCATCTTCATGAAACCATCATTAGCTCCTTCCAATTAGAACTTTTAGTCATATTCTTTAAAAAATAGTATGTTTTTTAAATCATTTCATTCTAAGCACGAACTTTACTTTAACTTCATTTGTGTGAATGTTTAGAATTCAACAATACAACTAAAACATTTTTTTCCTTCTTTGTAAAATTTCAGGAGGATTTTTGAATTTTTTTAGTAAGACCCATACATTGTTCCTTCTTTGTTCTTTTTCATTTGAAAAACAACACAATATTCAACCCGTTTTTACCGAGTGACAAAAATAAAACTTATCCAGGAGGCCGGAAATTCTTTTTTTTAAGTTCAAAAACTGTAATTTTTTTGTTAAAGATGTTTGTTTGCTTTTTCATAATTTCAGAAATTATTATCACACCCATTATTCACAGTTCATTATTTTTTAAGTGACCTAAAATATATTTCTCACCCGGCTGGTAACGTGGAAAATAATTTATTTTTAGGGTTGGCCTTAACAACAAACAAAAGTGATTTCCTGGAAAAACTGAATTCAATAATAATTTTCTATTCCTATCACTACTATTAAGCTATTTTTAATGTGTTTTTAGACAAGTTTTCAAAATCACCCCTCGCAGTGTCACTGAACTTTAGCCCCTCCCAAACTAAAATGTTTCCTACGGCACTGTTAATAGTAAATTATAGCAGGCCTCAAAATCTATACAATTTTTACTGAAAACCCTTACTGTTGCCCACTTTTAAATAATTCTTTTATAATTTCAGGAGAAACTGCATTCGAACAAATTTGGGTTCCTGATCTTTTTATTCGAAACATGCAACAATCCAAAAGCAGCTCGTTTCTTAACGATCTTTCTGGAGTGACAATCAGGCCAGATGGGACTGTTGAACTATCAAGCCGAATGCGAACAGTGTCTCATTGCGAGATGGATCTTATAATGTATCCCTTTGACTCTCAATCATGCAATCTGATGATGGCATCGTATTTATATAACACTCAAGTAATGACGATGCATTGGGGAAAGAGTCCGGTTGTTATTGACAAGCTGAGGGACGGCCGAAAAAACAAAGTTGACACCTTCATGGGGCTATCAATAAAAGAAACTAAAACAAAAGATGAAAAGCATGTCTATCCTATAACTAATGTCGAATACCAGTACTTGATTGCAACATTTGTGCTAGAACGCAAGCATCAATACTACATCTTAAGGGGCTTCATACCAAGCTCATTGTTAGTCTTTTTGACTTGGGCAAGCTTTTGGTTACCCACATCCACCATCCCTGCAAGAGTGGCACTAGTTATCACTTCATTTTTGGCATCAATTGTTCTTTATCAAGGATCAACCCTTCATATCAATCAAATGACATGCATGCAAATTTTCCTCTTGGGAAATATTGCTTTCACTGGTTTGACTCTACTCGAGTTTTTGTTGGCCATTAAGGTGGATCAGAAGAAAAACCAAGTGAGTCAGGGGTAAAATGTGGTAAAAGTCTAACACTAAATTTTAGTGTCATAATGAGTGGTGTCAGATTTAAAAATCATTAAAATAGGTGCAGTCTCTTTTGGAAATTTTCAAGAATATTGACACTAAAGAGTCCATAGATAATAACATGGTATCATGCATATAAGTTCTTTCTCCTTCATCTGGGGATAACACCCCTTTAGTCTCCCCCAACCCAAACTTTCATACTCAATCCCCCCATCTGACCGACCATCTCAGAGAGGACAATTGCATTTAAGTATGCAAGTTGAGCTTAGTAAGCTGAGTAAGCATTTGTATATCAGACAACTAAATGAAGGTACATTTAATCCCGCAAACCTGAAAAAAGAGACCGAAATAAGATTTATTCTAGCCTTTCTGACGTACTGTATAAAGCCGAAATGATCAAAAATGTTGTATTCATATTATCCATTTCATAGAAATAATTGGATGAGAAACCTTAATTTTTAAACTTTTCAATGCTTCCTTCTTTCAATTTCCGTACCATTTTTAGGTGAATATTGTTACAAATCAACCGTTCAAGGGTAAACAAAAGAAGGAAAAGGAAAATTCTACATGTGACAGCTACAAGAAAAGTAATCCAGTGGATCAAAAAGCTCGATACATAATGCCTCTTCTCTATCTTGTGTTTGTTGGTACATTTGTGATTGTAGTTGTTTTGAATTAAAGCAATAGTTGTAAGCCAAAAAGGGTGCATCTTCAAAAATGAGAATATATATTCTAAAATAAAACTAAAGCTCAGCTAAAAATATAACACCAGTAAAATGAGATACAATATCAAATTGCTACGATAACTTAATTTTTTAAACTTTTTTAATTTTTCCTGGTCGATAGAAATTTTCTTACGTCATATTGGTGTCATAAATTGAATGTTATTTTTTCATGAAGTTGTTCCAACTGACATAACAAATTTTGCTTGCAACTTGCATATCAGAGGGTCTAAATTTAGGGTGACCAGTTGAGATTTCAAACTTATTTCTAGAATTCAGAATATACATGGATTAGAGTCAAAAATAAACCATTTGGTTTGTGACATTTTTACTCATTGTTTGAGTTCAAAATAAGTCTTAAACAGTGAAAAGTTAAATGATTTTTCTTTCCAAATCTGGAAAAACCCAAATTAGTGGCTGCCTAGAACCAGAGATATACTCTTCTAAAGTGTGAGCAAATTATATGGCTGCCAAGCCATGTGGCTGACTATATTCTTCAACTTTGGAGGTAAATAACAAGGTACTAAATTAGTCTTTTTGGAGATTTCTTCTTTTTTAATTACAGCTTAAAGATTGAACTATCAATCTAAGGTACATATTTGTGGCTTATATTTAAAAGAGGGGCCAAAAAAGTGGCTGACAAAAATTTAAATTTCCTAGTGTAACCAATCTTGCACATTTTTCAGTTATGTTAAAATTTAAGTTTTCTACTACAGCTTAGCACTAATCTTTATTCTGTTACTTGGTTGTACAAGTTTGTGGCTGACTTTTATAAAAAATTAAGAAAAAAGGCTATGTAGCCACATTTTTTACCCATTTTTCAAAAAAAATAAATTTCATGGATATTTATGTAAGCCACTCTTTCAACTCAATTTTCATGAAAAAATGTTTAAAATTGCTTATTTTATTCAAGAAAGTTGATTTTAGCTTTTTTTTGAAATGTTACACTATTTTTGACACTGATCCATGGGGTCATTCAGATATTACATACGCATGAAAATTTGCCTTCCCCCTTGTACGCAAATGTAGGCATTTTGCTTGACCCCCTTTTGTTAGTACGTTCTCTTCTTTGACCCCCCCCCCTTCCAAAAACTAATACCCTCAAAAAAACAAAAAATTATATCAAAAGATTATCTTTACTCTTGAAAAATATAGCCAATATTTTAATTGGAAAGAAACAGGTACATGACTTGATCAAAACAGGAAAAAATGGTCAAGAACAATGAAAGTTTTTTTCATTGGCCAAAACCAAGGCAATTCATGAAAAAAGACGATCAAATTTGTTTTTGTGTACATACATTTTCCTAGAAAACCTCCCCCCCCCCCCTTATACGCAAATGTACGCTTTTGGATAGACTCCCCCTCCCCCATAAGTACGTACGTACTATGGTGAATGACATCCATCATTAGAAGATCTTCTCTTGAGAAAAGAAATGAGGGGTCACATACCTCAAAAAGTTTATTAGTTTCTAAGATAAAAAGATTAGAAGTACCAAATTTTCAGTGTTAGCTTTCGAGAAGCCAGTGAGAAGTCTTTAAAGTTTGAAGAAATTTCTGGTCTTTTACCAATTGCAAAGGTGAAGCCAAAGAAGAATGTGGAGAAAATGAGAGTGACACAAATTTGTGGTTCAACAGTAGAGGGAAAGATGTCTTGTAGGTTGTGGAGAATTTTAAAAAAGAAAAAAGAAGAGAAGAAAGCTCAGGCAAACAAAGAAAATAGTGACAGAAAGAGGGAGCGAAAATAGAGCTTTTTATAAATGTTAGAAGGCTTGTGTGTGCAGAAAATCAAAGTGCAAAGCTGCCAGCTTGAAAGAATGTCCAAACTGTCATGACATCCTTGGCTCTGTGTGCAGCAAAGTTGGCTACAAAGATATTAGAAAGTGTTCCCAGATGATTCTTGCAGCTAATCACTGCCACTAATGAGGATGACACAGATTTTGAGAGGAGTGAATATATGACGAGGAAGAAAGTGAGGACAATGATTTCCCTGTGAAGAAGATGAAGCTGAGGTAAATGACACAAAATAGCCTGTATTGGACAATTTCATTGCTCACAGTTTTGTTTGAACTATGAAAGGAAGTTTGATACATGATTTTGGAACTTTAAAGGGCGGAAGGAAGTCGAAGAAGAAAGACAGAACCTCTCATTTTACTATCCTCAGGGACTATCTTGGACTATTGTCAACTGAGACCTATTATGCAGATGAAAGATTGCAAAAGTAATACCATTACGCGACCTTCTACTGGAAAAATATTTTTTATAATTTTGTTTTGTTTTTCCCTACCTACATATTTTTCCTATACACAAATATTTTTTGACAGAAGGCAAATAAGGGTATCAACCCCTATAAAAAACAGCAGTTACCCCCTATTTAGAATATTCACTCCCCCTCTTCTGGCTTTAAATCTCAAATCCTCTCTGTTTGTCTTTCAGTCTTTAGTCTACAAATGTCATTTCAACTTTAAACAACTGACCAAGCAAGCACTAGAAGAGGGCCTTGCCTAGACGCATAAAAAAAACTCAAAACAATTATCTTCCAAGATCCTCCTCCTTTCAATTTAAACTTCTTACCTTAAACTTGACTGCTTTAAAAAAAAAGCCCCAAACAAAAGTATAATCCATTCATGCATTGGAAATAAAGTTTTCATTGAGATCGTGAAAGCAGTGAAGTTGCAGCAATAAACTGTACATAACATAACTTGAACTAAGCAAAATTATTTAAACCCATCATGGCCATGCAGACGAACAAAGCAAGAACAAAAAAGTAAGAAGTAGTGCCTTCTTTGTTCAAAAAAAAAATCAAATATTTTTGTTGATGTTTTTGTTTTCTGCACCTTGGATTTTTACGTCGCAACAAATACTAGCCTAAAACTCCAACTGAAACTAAAAAAAACTCCATTGTTAATTGCTGTATAGATGCGCGTGAGAAAAAAATAAATGAATCCAATAGGCAACAGATTGCATACCGTAGATTGCCATATCTCCGTCACCCCCTTCCTAATTTCGTCACCCCTTTTTAATTGAATCTATTTGACAGTTAAATATACAACTTTGACCTTTTATCTTTACATGTGTAGTATTGTGTGATTGATAAGCTTGGTGAAATTGTCAAAATAAACTTGTTGTGAAAAAGAAGACCAGATATTTGGTAATCCCATGTTTGACTGGAGGTTTCCAAGTTACCCCTTTTGACGGTACTAGGCTTCTTCTAATAGAAATAAAGTTTCTTAGATTGAGGAAAAAGGTCTGCCAAATCAGACTAAAATTTTGCTTGCAACTTGCGAATTGAGAAGGTCTAAATTTGCTTCGCAATTCTTATACATATACAGCTAGTACCGTCAGAAGAGGTTACTTGAAACGTCCAGTCAAACATGGGATTACCAAATATCTGGTCTTCTTTTTCACAACAAGTTTGTTTTGACGATTTTCAGTCGAGTCAACTAGATCCAAAACGTATAACTTTTAATGCCTTGAAAATGCAATTAAAAAAACATGCATTCAAAAAAAAATTCTACAGAGTGAAATTTATGACGTATGAATAAGCGTTAAACTAATTTTTGTTAACAATGGTTAAGATTTTAGAAAAACGCTTATTATACTGACGCTCCCAAATGAGTAGCATATCACATAATTTGTAACACACAAACAAATTTGCTACAAAACTATACTTGTGGATTACATATGCCGTTACCATGGTAATTTATCTAAAACAATAGAACCATAGAATCACACACAATCGCAAAGTTAATTACAACATAA
>JAUJPO010056326.1:0-12825 GCA_032270745.1 Tiaropsis multicirrata
TCAAAGCAAGTTAGGGATGGTGCAAAATGTGAGCATATTTATTTTTCTTATAAGCATCATCTTTATAAGAATACAATTAATAACTTTTGATTCAAGGGGTATTGACTTTCGGTGATTGGTTCATTCAAAGCAAGTTAGGGATGGTGCAAAATGTGAGCATATTTATTTTTCTTATAAGCATCATCTTTATAAGAATACAATTAATAACTTTTGATTCAAGGGGTATTGACTTTCGGTGATTGGTTCATTCAAAGCAAGTTAGGGATGGTGCAAAATGTGAGCATATTTATTTTTCTTATAAGCATCATCTTTATAAGAATACAATTAATAACTTTTGATTCAAGGGGTATTGACTTTCGGCGATTGGTTCCTTTCAAAGAAAGTCAACGATTTCACATGAGAATAGCATTTTTATTTTTATTTTATTCGGTTTCGTTTTTTCCGAATTGAAATATTTAATCAGCTTATAATTAAGCTCTCAACAATTTAATTGTCATTCACTGATTGCTCGTTTCTTAATCGGTTCTTGTGCAATTGACATTGTAGCAAAATTTTAGCATTCCATTCTGCAAATCAATTTAACAAAACAATATTACATTGAGGATAGATAAGATGCGTTTTAAAATGAAAAGTACTTCTCGAGTCTTTGATGTTCATAAATTCATTGAAAGTCAACCAAAAAATGCCAGTATTTACTTTCCTTCGAGTTAAAAAAATGTTTTTTCATTAGAAATGTCAGATTTCAAAAACGGCTCTTTTAACTTTTAAGAAATTAAGTGAATAAACTAAAGAAATTAAGGACATTTTGAGATTTTAAAAACATTTGAGTCTGAAAATAAAGTCGTGAAATCACGAAAATTTACTGGTTCTTATAAAAAAGCGATGATGATTCAAGAAAAATGCGTCGGTATTTTGGTGTTTGCGACCCCCGTGAAAAAGTCATGATTCATGGGAAAAAGCATGCAAAAAAAATAATACAGCTTGGCTAGGTCAAAAGAAAAAGTCTACCCTTAGTGTTATGTAACTTTCTTGACTATTGTAATATACACGATTGTAGAGCTCCAGGTGCACTATGATACAAAATAAGCTTACAAGTTGTAAACAATCCTGTTTAGAAAGATCACATGTTTATGTGAAATGTTTTCCCAAGAAACGTACTTTCACACCTTTTAACACGAGGTAGCAGCTGTATCTTTATCAAAGAGATATTGTGTAAATTTGTAAATACGCTCTAAATAAAGCAAAATTTGCCAAACGGAGGAGAGAGTTGATGTCTTTTGTCTTTTAAATGCTTGAATGAAAGCGAAACGTGAATGGAGAACAAAGGTGAGTCGATAACGAGTCATTTATAACAATATACAGAGACAGACAAGACGGCGATTAAAGATGGATAAACATATTGTTCCAATTGTAATTGTAAGTCTTAATTATTATCTTTAATTATATATGTTCAAGTCTTAATTAATTTTGTTACGTAACTGTGTGACATTTAGAAATATGAACAATTAATTTAAAGTAGTATTTGAACATAAGTTTTCAACATATATAATAGCTAATGCTATTATCATAATTTAAGTCTTGAAAATTGATTCAAATAATCGATTATTATTTTATATACCAAATAAAAAAGCTTCGTTACGTGTACATATGACTTAATAAGGTATAGTCGAAGGCTAGAGTCGAATCTCCTACTCTCGGGTACCTAATAGACGGGGGCTTGGAATAAGCGAAAAGATGGAAAAAATCTCAAAAGTTAATAAGGTTTGGAAAATTTTCGAAAAATTAATTAGCGTGTGGTACGTTTATTAGGTACCCGAGAGTATGTAGGATTTGAAGCCACTTATTTTCTACATAAGTTGCGTGGCCCGCGTGGTTCATACAAACGCTGGATTGGAAGTAAAATTTACCGCCAGAATTTGAAAGATATAAGACGCGAAAACAAAGAAAGTACTATCTTAAGGGAACTAAAATACAATTTTTGCCAAATATATCAAAAATTGTAAAAATTCCTAGGAAAATAAAAGAAATTTGTCCAAAAAAGAATTTTGTTTTCGACAGCGAAAATTAGTTTCAGCGAAAATTAGTCCCAATCTGCCACATGAAACGCGACGCAAATTTTAAGGTTTCCCTTTGCTATTGCTTAGGAAAGGAAAGATCGTTAACGGTTGAAGATTCGCCTCTAGCCTTTGGCTCGAAACTCAATAGTGTGACTTGAGGGGTAAAAAATCAAAGTCAAAATAAAAAACTCAAGGATATCGTAAGATAAAATCAAAGCCCAAAGTTAATAGAAGTTTTTCAGCGAAACCTTTTGACTGGTTAATTTTTTTTGAAAATTTCTTCACAATGATGGCGTTAGGCATTCAAAAAGTACGTTCGTCGCTGATGGAGGGAGGTGTCAGTAAAAATGTGAACGAAAACGAACGGGTGGGGGTCAAGTTTATTTGGCACTCGATGTAGATATTTTCTACCGACACGCTAAAGCTCTGAAGGTGGGGAAAGTTTTCAACATCTGGAAGGTTTAGATTACGGAATTTCACCACACCACGTGTCATAAAGATTTTGCAGTGGGAGGCCTCTTGAAGAACCCCAGCCCTTGTTTTTGGGTCTACGGGTAAAGACAGTTGAACCCGACTGGGGATGAGGCACCTCACAGTCCGATTATCATTCCTCTCCGATAGGAAGTTGGCCAGCTCCCTTTAAAGCTAATCACACTTTTTCTTTGAATCAATAACCGAAAATAATTGTTAATCCCTAAACAATTGTGTATGTTATAATTGTTGATCAATTATCAAATAATTAGAGTGCATGAATTTAACGTGTCATAGCAGAATAACGCAATAATTATTTTCTTTGAGTTTGCCTTGTCTAAATTCCCCCAACTGGTTCTAAGGATTGGGTGAAATAAAAATTTGGGGGGGGGGGGTAAAAATTTGAGATAAGAACGAACGTACAATAACACCCCTGTCTCAGTGACCCGGTGAAGATTTGAAATCCACCGGGGTGGCTATGAGAAAAAAAATTCCCCCGGGATTGAATTTTAGATCTCAAAAACTGACTGGGGTAAGAACTTTTAGCTCGATTTTAAAGCGCTGGCGAGTCTGGTTTTCTTAGAATTCACTAATATGTATTTTGTTATTTTGACCGGGTTGTTCTAATTAATGCGATTTTTGACCGGGTAAGACAATAAATTTCTTAGTTTTGACCGGGGTAGAGAATTTCAATAAATTTTGACCGAGTTACTCATTATCCCACCGGGGCTTAGAATTAAGTCATTTCAGGCAAACTTTTTCACCGGGTTACCCACTGGGGCGGATCTCACCGGGTCACTGATACGGGGGTGTACAATAGGTATTTCAAAACGGACGCTGACGAACAAGGGGGGATCTGAAAATAGGGAAATTTGGACGAACGTACTTTTTAAATGCCCCGTTCTATTTTTTATACGAAAATGGTATAATCTTTTGGTCATTTTACTTTTAAACTTGGTACAGTTGTGCTGGTGATGGATATTCGATATTTGATATTCAAAATGGATATTCGAAAATTTTAATTAAAAATTATTGACAAAAGATATTCACTCCATATGAAAACGGATGACGGGTCATTAAGTAGATTTGGCATACTGAGAAAAAAAAATCAAAAAGGGGGTTGATCACACGTGACAAAGGGTAATTCCCCGTATTTGAATATTCAACTAATTTTCAACAGTGAAAGTTTTCTGCTATTTTGACACCAATAAAAAAGTTCCGAAAGGGTATGGTTTCCACGTGGTTGAGGGAATTTCCCCAAATTTTTATTTAAAACAAGCGGAAAATTTTTTTTCTCAAAAATCAGGCACCGTCACATTTTGGGCCATTTTGCATCTTTGTGCTGAAAATCAGAAAAAACTAGTGAGCCAATCCCGAGAAAAGCTGGTAACAAACGGACAGACGGACATAGGTTAACTTAAAGGACCTCCTAGGTAGGTCCAAAACTCGATTTGGCAACTTTGGACTGCTCTCAAAACTTGGAAAATGACGATAAAAACCCCAAACTACAAAACTTCACCACTTTTAGACTCTCTTGATTGATAGGTAACGGTAATAATTAGCCCGGGGGAGGGGGTAGCCAGGCAAATTGACCGACGGGTATGTGCAGCGGTTAAGGGTGGACTTTTTTATATATGCACTGTAAGCACTGTAAGGGTGAAAATTTCAGTATAGGAAAAACACAGCATTTTTGCACAACAATTGTTTTGCTTTGAAAGGGTCGGAAATTTGAGGAAAAGGCACTAGAAAGTAAGGGTATGAATTTAAAAGCCCATTTTCTCGCCGCACATACCGTCAGTTGGCAAACTCAGTTGTGATTTATTTCTGATTTACTTTTGATTTCTGATTTGTTTCTGATTTATTTGTGGTTTATTTTTGATTTATTTCTGATTTATTTGTGGTTTATTTTTTATTTATTTCTGATTTATTTCTGGTTTATTTTTTATTTATAAAATTGTGTACGAGATTTGTTTTAGTCATTTGCCCCTCGCAAAAATGGTTAGATTTCCAGATCTTAGGGAACTTCCCTCGGTCACGAAAAAACCACGCCCACTTTACTCAGTTCACTTATTCAGCATTTTTGGACCTACCTGGAGGTCCTATAAATTAACCCCTGTTCGTCCGTTCGTTCGTTTGTTCGTTCGAGTTCGTTACCAGCTTTTCTCAGGATTGGTCAATAGAAATTTTCTGAATTTTGGCACAAAGATGCAAAATGGTGATGCCCAAAATGTAACGGAGCCCGATTTTCGAAAAAAAATTTCTTTGGATAAATTTCAGCCAAAAAACGGCTAAAAAATGGGTTTTTTGTACTTTGTGTAAAATTGCATCATTAATTTTTTCTGATTTTTTCCATAAAAGTAAGCTGCCATTATAGGTAAAAGATGGCTGGAGCAGATTTCTGCAAAAAAAAGTTTCTCGGCTCAAAAAATGAATCTTTAAGCTATAAGAGTCATTATTTATAAGCATATGTCAGTGTTCTTAATCTAAGTTACCAATTTTTTGATAAGACACATGGTTTTTGGACATATGATTTGGGTCGACAAATATGGCTTTCAAGGGAGAATGAGCTGAGTTTCATCTTTATTTATAAGCACATTGCTAATTAATTAGTTACTAGCTTTTCTGGTGATTGGCTCATTCAATTTTTCTAATTTTTTGCACAAAGATGTGCAACCATAAACCCTTGAATGCGATGGAGCCTGACTTTCGAAAAAAAAGATTTTTTGGGTAAATTTCAGCTAAAAAAAGGGGTTTTTAGACTTTGTGAAAATTTGTATCAATAATTTCTTCTGATTTTTTCCATGCAAGTAGGGTGCCATCATAGGAGATGGCTGAAGCAGATTTTTGCTGAAAAATGAATCTTTGGCAAGAAAGTCATTATTTATAAGCACATCAATTCGTTTACTAAATTAAGTAATTTTTTGAGAATTTGACTGGAAAATTGAATTCCTTTAATTTTATGATAAATTTTGTAATGCGAATGATGTATGTTAAAAGAAAAAGTCTCAAAACAATTAGTTTTTTATAAGCATATATCAATATAATATCAAGCTTTCATGAATAAGATGGGTCTTTTCTGATGTTTATCATAAATTTAATCCTTCCCAAAGTTTTGTAAGATTCAATTAGTTAGTAAAATGTTTTGTAAGCATTATCCTTGCTTTGTCATTTTGTATATCAGTACTTTTGCAAAATAATGATTGTCACAGATAGTCACGGGATAGTCACTTAAGGGTTATAGGGTTTTCGGCTTTAATCGATTCAATTTTATGTTCAATGTTCCGTAGATTAACCAGGTAGGTCCATAAAAGTATCACTTGTTTCTATTCGTTTTAGCTTGTATCTGTGTTTGGTTTTGGGTCATTAAAGTCATTTCCCATGTTTTTCCAAAGCTGCCAAATCGAGTTATTTAGAATATCCATTTGGGCAATTTACCTCGGTGACATAAAAACAACACACTTATGAATTTCTATACTTGGTGAACATTGTTTCTATCGTACCGGCTTGCATCCATTTTTGGTTCGAAATACAAAGTACAGAGTTAGTCTACAGACAGATTACAGAGCAAGCCAAACCTTCACTGCTGAAAACCAATAGAATATCCAAATAGGGAATTTCTCTTTGTCACATGTTAACTAAGCCCTTTCTTGATTTTTTTTTCGATATTCTTAATCATTTAATGACTTCTGCGTCATCCGTTTTGTATATGACTTGAATATCTTTTGTCAATATATTTGCGAATATCTACCTCTGTTCTTCTTTTGCCTCCAATGTGTTATTATTTTGTTACGATACCCTTAGTGTGACTGTGGCTGAATTACAGTTTGACCTTGAAAATCTTTCCGCGCTAACTTGCTTGGTACCGTTAGAAGAAGAATTTTATGTAGATTGACATACTCAGAGCTTCACGGTGAGGCTCTGGGGAAAATTTGTGGCAAAATGAAACCCGAAGGGTAGTTATTTGCATTAAAACAAGTAAGCTACTGAGCACTGTACTGGGTATCAGCAGCACAACGAGCTTTCGTCTTGCCCCTTGTCTATTTCAAATTAAGTATGACACTGTTTAACTGATTGTGGTGTTTCTAAAAGTGCTGGTTGGGAAATCCCCCCTTTTTGAAATCCCATTTTGAGACAGGGGTATTCATGGCGTGTTTTAAGGAGGCTCATATAGAAAAAAAGTTCGAAAATGTGAATTTTTTATAGCTTTTGTACGTATTCCACTTACCCCTGTCTCACTTTCTAGGGGCTTTTTTGGAGTGTCCAAAGGGAATTTCCCTGCTCGACCACAAGGAAGAATATAGCGCCAATCGGTAACTAGGGACAGCTCTAGGCTCGCAGTTAGTGCTTGAATGACTTTAAATGGCTGTTTGGGACACTGAAGGATTGAATTTTCAGGAAATCTCATTGAAAAGCTGTGAAAGTCTGTTTTTAGTGTGTTTTTTGACATTTTTCTAACTTCACAACATCAAAACAGCTTTTCTCCAATCCGTGACCCAAACCCGCCGAAACCACCATCGTGAATTTCGTTTGAAACAGGGGGGGGGGGTCAAGCAGTTACTCCAGGACACCATGTGTACTAACTGATTTTTTGAAAAATCTATACCCCACCACCACCCGCTGTCACTTAGTACACTGTGTACTAACTGATTTTGAGGTCAAATTTTAATACACCACCCCCAAAATAACCCAAAATCGCAATTTTGGCCCATGCATTTTTCAAAATTTGCCTCTAGAGAAACTTTTCAACATCAAAGATGTTGAAATTATGTTAGAAATTAAACATATTTTAGAAAAAAATGTAACATTTTGGAAGTTTTTTTATTTTCAAATTTGAAAATTATCTATATAATAATACTCATTCGTGTCCGAATTCAAATTCCACGAGCGACTTTTTGCTTTAGTATTACGCACAGCGAACGAAACGAGGTTACATAATACTTTGACCATAAACTTTGACCAATGAATTTTTTATTTTTTTTTATTCAGGAAAGTAGCGACGATGACGACACGCCAAGTATCGATTTTCGCAGTTTAAATCGTGTAAATAGCAGAGATGTAAATAACAATAATGAAAACACAAACACTGTAAATACAAAAACCGAAAACACAAACACTGTAAATACAAAAACCGAAAATACAAACACTGTAAATACAAACACTGTAAATACAAACACTGTAAATACAAACACTGTAAATAACGAATCAACAAAAATAGACACAAACCCAGACCACTCGGACGTGCTTATAAAACACGAAGACAGTGACCAAGAAGTGATTGACGAAGATAGTTGGAGTCCTACCAAAATATTAAATGTTCTTATCAACCAACCCGAGAAATTTCAACGCCATGATAAGCCAAAATCAATTCAAAAGAATGCGGTTTTTGTCCTCGATAGTCGGGAAATCGAAATTGATTCCGCAAAAGCTGACGATAACGGTGCTTATGTGAGTACGGGTAATCCTAAAAAACACTATTATTGGGAAAATAACATAATTACTGGCTCAAAGAAAGCTAAGTTTGTTGAATATGACAAAACTGATAATTGTTATTATCTTAAAGTTAAGTCGCCAGAGGATTTATCCAGCACAAAGAGGAGGGTGCCTAGAGTTGATGTCTACGAACTAAAACGTAGTTATCGTAAAAACAAAAACAATCCCACATTGACACACATTATAACTCAAGTTAGAAACGTTTTTAACCAGAAGTACCATACATTTTACTTGGTAACGTACAAGAATACAGCTACTACAAATGATGATGTTTTTGTTATGCCAAAGCATGGAAATGCCAAACATTCCGAAGCACCTTTATACTACCGTCATGACCCATCCATCAATAAGGAGATCGATGTTGGAATAGAAAAGGGACATTCGACAGCAAAAATTTACCGAAAATTGGCAAAGACAGAGGCAAACAGCCTATCTAAAACCATCAAAAATCCGAAAGTTATCGACAACCGACGTGCTGTTTCAACTGCGAAACAAGTGCAAGCTGAAGGTCCTACTTCCAAAACCGTAGGTGAAGCTATTGTCAGCTACATAAAGAAGCCAGGAAGCTATTCGAAACAGTTTTTCCTCACAAATAAGGAGTACGGCGCACTTAACTATTCTGATTATCAACTACTTGACCTTAAACGTCATTGCGTTGACGAAAAAGCTGTGTTTTCAGTGGACACCACCTTCGACATTTGCGAAAACCTGTTTCTCACAGATTCAACATATGAAAATCTGGCGTTGATTGATGCGAAATCAAAAAATCATCCACAATTCCCTGGTCCGTCTTTCTGGCATTTTAGAAAGAATAACGAGTCTTACCGACGTTTTGCCGGCGAACTAATCATTGCCGATCCTGACCTCCTCGAGATCAATAAAATTGGGCATGACTTGGATAAGGCTATCCACAAAGGTTTGTCTTGTTATTTTTATTATATTCAAGAAAAACAACATGAGATGAAGGAGTTGCCCCCTGGACACACAACGTTGTTCCAACGTCCATCTAACGTTCTTAACGTTCATTTTTAACGTTATTTGAACGTTTATAACGTTAGATGAACGTTGAAACAACGTTGGGTGCCAGCTGGGAGCTAGGTTAACTCAACTTCCCGCTCAACTTGTCTTTACTATGCAAAATAATCTTATTTCGCTATTTTGGGGAACTTTTGAAAAAAAATCTATTGACCTTTTGTCCGGGACTGCATGGCATTATTGATAAACGAACCCTTTCTGAACAAGTGTAAACGAATCTTAAGTCTACCGTATTACTTCGAATAAAGGTCCCCTCGAATAAACACCCCTCCGTGAAGTAAAATTTCAACAAACGCCTCCTTCAAACTAACGCCTCCCCTCTAGGAGGGGTGTTTATTTGAAACAAGTAGCTATAAAGAAGTGTCATTTGAAGGAAAACTTATAGGGGGCGTACGGGTTTGACGGTGTGACGGTATTAGCCCTTTTTTCTGCCGGTGTTTCGGTGTGAAACATGTTGGTAAATTCTAGTGTCTAATGGCTTATTGATCTCGACCCAACGTCCACTATATAATTTTTAAGATTAATAATTCCAAAATCTTTTGAAAATAAAGATAAAAAACTAACCTTCGGTGCTAGAAGGTCATAAGGGAGCGATCAAAAATTATCTACTAGAGAAGGGTGGAAGATATTTTGCCACCCTTAGGGGGGAGGGGGTTCAATTTTTTTTGCCATTCTTAGGGGAGGGGGGTTCGAATTTCTTTTGATATCTATTCAAAATGAAGTCTTTTTAACCATTTATAAGAGCATTTTTTGAAATTTTTTTCATTGATTAACTTTAAAGATTTACCAATGATAATCTGTTATTTGCCATATTGCACGCTGCCAAAGTCTCAAATTTAAGAAATTTAGCTTGAAATTCTGGTCTTTATTTCGAGAAATCACACGGTCCGCATAACCAGGAAGGGCTGATGAGGGGCGTTGTCCCTGCATTATAGTCATGTTTAAATCTGACCTTTTTTATAGGCTTCTGAGAACTTAGATTTTCAGAAAGGTCAGTTCACAACAGATTAAAATTTAATTTTAACAGGTTAAAGTTTTTCTAAGGGGGGAGTGCGAAATTTTGTTGGTTTGGTTAGGAGGGCCCCAAAACTTTGGACATGTCGAGGGGGGAGGGTGCGAAATTTTTTCAGATTTTTGAAAATATCCTCCAACTATCTCTAGATGATACTTTTTTTATGACCGCTTCCTAACACTTGTAAATTTTGAGTTCTTGGGGTCTCGAGCTCCCCCCCCTCCCCACGATTTTCCTACTAAAAATAGTAAAAGTCGGAAGGTTTTTACATACCTGATACGAAATATAACGTTAGGAGGAACGCTTAACCTTTCGAGCACCCAACATTGCTTGAAAAAGTTTCCACCTAAAGCTTCCACCTTTTTTACATATCAACCACTGTATCAATTCAAAGCTACTAGTATGTTCCTTGGCTACCTTTTAGAATTTCAAGATTCATGGTTTTATGTGTTCAGTAAAATGAGCTTTTAGAACGAAAATCAACGAAGGATTAAAAATTGTTTTGTATTTTTCATTAACTTCAGGTTTCAAAGATATCTTCCGGACGTCTGATAGTTTGTGGTGCACAAAACATTTGCAAGATAACGACGCCGAAGAGCTCCGAAAACGATGCAAATCCAGAGGAGGTAAAGAGCGCATAATGGCGGATATATACGGCAGTCAGCAAGATATCATTTTTAAAGAAGGACTTGCCGATGCAGTTGATGCTAACGACTTGAGTGCAAGAATCGAGAATTTGAGACCAACTTGGGAAAATCTCGCCCCAGGCTTCACAGATTGGTTTCGGAAGAACCGAGTTGGAAAATTTAACGAGTGTTTGGTGATTGAGGCTAGAGAAGCCCATGGGATAACGAAACGATATACGACCAACGCATTGGAGAACCAGCACCGCATTGAGAAAAAGGAATTGAAAGAGGATCAGATCCCAAAACATATGGCTGATGTATCTGAGAAGCTTGGAGAATGTGTCCAGTCTTATTACACCGAGGCTCGGAGAGCTATCCGTGGAATCGGAAAATACCGTTTGGCGCCAGATTATCAATATCTGGCTGTTGAGCCGGCTACCTGGTGCTCATGGAATGACGAAAAAAGAGATGCATACTTCGAGAAGTTCATGCGCGCTAGACCACTAGCATACGCTTTCGAAATACCAGAAAATGCTGGCAAGAAACCAAAATCGAAGAAGAAGAAAAGAAGGTCACAAAAAGAGCCAGAAATATTCATCACACAAGAAACAGCACCGGTGAAGAAATTGAAACTTCAAAAAAACCCAGAAGGTGTCGATGGGGCATGGCAGGTAACTTAAATTTGTAATCACACTTAGAAATTCTAAAGTGTTTTTTTTGCAGCTCAAATAGTCTCACAGGGGCGTGTGCGGGTAAAATTTTGCGGGCTACACGTCATTTCTATAAGCATAACTAAGCACTTGTTTGAGATAGGTACCTTAAGGGAAGACATTTTTGCGGGAATTTGATTTCGCGGATCGGCGATTTAGTAAATTTTCGCGGGGACTTAATTTTGCGGTTTTAGACAAAAAGTGATAAAACCGCGTAATTTTTTTCCTGCGAAAATATCTTCCATCAAGGTATTGGCGAGAATTGTCCAAATTAAGGCTGGGGAATCCTGAGAGTATTTCTTATTCATACAGCTGAATCAGTTTCCTTGGTTGAATTATAAATAACCTTGCAAACGAACTTTTGTTTTAGTGTACAGAGAATGAACCAGAGATGGACTTGTCTTTCCTCGACCCATCAAGCCAAACAGTAACGGAGTATACGTTGGTCCTTCGAAGTGACCACAAGTTGTGTCCGAAGACAGTTAAACGCTGCCAACAATGCCGCAAAGATTTTTCATCAAAAGATTTATTGGTAATAAAGAGCTTTGGTGATCGTGGAGAGTATCAAAACACCAATGGCCAATTTGTCCAAACTGAAGGGAACATTTATATGCATTTCAAGACGAAATGTTTAACGGCTCATGATGCGAATTTCAAATTTGAAAGTGTGGTGGTCCCTGAAAGAAGCCTTGAAAGGATTCCAGAAGAATGGAAGCCAACCTTGATAAATTCGGGGATCAAGCTCTAAGAACTTATATGAACCATATCGGTTACTCTTAACGATATTGACATTTTTGCAAACATTTTATACGATTTCGTCTTGAATAGTATCGTATTATCTTTTGTTAATTTTAATTATTATTGTTTCTACCGGAAAAGTACACACCGGATGACTCAAGAGACTAGACTCCTGAGACCAGCCAAAAGTATTGATTGAGCCTAAAGCTAATTTCATTCGGAAAAGGACTCTAACCTAAATTTTGGGATGTATACTTTTTAATATTTTTTTAGTTTCAAATACATAGAAACATGTGAATCTTTTTTTGAATAGATGAAATTGTTTTACGCATTGCTGCAAACAACTGCTCACAAGTGAACGACTTTTGATATCTTTTGATTTTATTTTCTCTTATTATGAAGGTCGCGACAATTTCAGAGTTCAATTATTCTTATTTTATTAGAACACGGACTAGATCGTCACTCAGTTCTTACGTTTTTTATTTCCATATTCTTTTGTATTTATCTCTAGGATAGTTATGGCTATTGATGAGAAAGGATCTCTGCTATATTCTAAAATCAGACATTCCATTTCCTACTTCCTTGTAAGCAATTTATATATCAGCAAAAGACCGAAAAAACTACCTCAAGGGAAATAATTTTCACTTGCTTTGAATGAACGAATCGCCGAAAGTCAATACCCCTTG
>JAUJPO010056337.1:0-14142 GCA_032270745.1 Tiaropsis multicirrata
CAGAGTGCAAGTTGGTTTGTTTACTCGAAAATTTCATGACTTTTTACACGGCTCTGCTAATAGGAAACCCGTGTATTATCAACTCAAAGGATTATTGAGAGGAGAGGAAAGCGACATCATACCTCGTAAACCGTTACAGGAAAGCCCTCATTCGTTGAACATCCTAACGCAATATACCTGAAAAACAAAAAGATCTATAAGAGTGACTATAAACTGACAGACTTTTTTTTCTCAAAAGTCCCCGGCCATTAAATAAAATTAAAGCAGTGTAGAGTCAATAACTAGTAGGTCTTCAATTTCCAAACTTTCCAAATTTTTACAGCAAGCTCTGTAGCAAATAAGTTTCGTACTAACTGTATATATGATCTTTAACTTCTTCATTTGCAAACAAATGAAGAGGTTAAAGGAATGGTTGCTAGATCATATACAGTTAGGACGAAACTAATTGAAAGAATGAATCGTGAACTCGGGTCGACCTATTTTCAGATAAAAAGCTTTCGCGAAAGAAATAATTGCAGTCGCAAATTTGGGTGAAAATCCAACTAAATTACGCGAAATTTGCCTACTGTAGCAACCACAAAAATTAAATTCCACGAAATTTGTCATTTAAAGGCATCGTTAAGCGAAAATCTTTTCTCGCAAAAAGTCCTCGTAAGGTTCAGTAAATCACTTTATAGCTCAAGATAAAATTAAAAAAGATTAAATTAACAGATGATATGTGAAAAAAATCTATAAATTTTGGTACCGGTTGGTTCAAAAGAAAGTTTTGGGTTTTTGGGGCCGCGCAAAGTTTTATGCAACAAACTGAAATTTTCCTTCAAATAATGGAGGAAAGTCTGACTTAAATTTAGAGGTATAAATTCTTAAACTAGGCTCATTACATAGTTACCAAATAATTCACTTTTCAAAAGGACAAAAAATGTCAAAAAGTGACATCAAACTAGAGGCTATCAAACGTATAAAGTTCTTTATGATTATGCATAAATTTATCTGAAAATGATTAAAAAACAACCTCCCATCTTGCGAGAAACTGACAACGGAACATCCTTTACGACCAGTTGGTATGCTTAGTTCCGCATGGTTGGGTATCCGGTTGACTTGACCCGGTAGTTTTGTCCATATGTGCGATGAAGTTTCGTGGTCACTTAGAAAAAAAGATAATCTTATAATCATTAATTCATACCAGTTTAAAATGGCTTTTCCAGAAATAGTCTGTAACCTCTCTCCCCATGTTTAAGAAGTCAGGGACGTCCAGAGGGGGGGGGGGAGGGCAACTATGGTGAAAAATCCAGGGGGTATGCGTGAAAATAGAAAATCCAGGGGACATGAGTGCTAACTAAAAATCATATCCTCAACATGCAAATCCTGGGGTGTGTGAAAAGTTTTAATGTTGAAAATCCAGGGGGTCCAAGAATTTTGGTACGAAATTCAGGGGGTGTTATTTTTGAAAAATGACTTCCTCGACACTGGGAATACGGAAAGCATAATTACATAACATATTGGACGGTTGAATAAAAACGAAATCTTTTTGACACCATCTTTTTGGTATGGTAAAGAGATTTGATCAATCAATATCTCACAACCTTTTTTAAAAACACTCGACTGTGTCTAAAAGCTAGCCCTAAAAATGATTATCCAAAGTACTATAATTAAAGGAGACGGCGCATAGGGATCGCCATGCGTTCAAAAAAATTGAATCACTAACAGAGGCTATTCAAGTTTAACAAGGATATCCATTACGTCATCTTTTATACGGAAACATCCTAAAAAGTCGGAATTTTGCCTTGCCTTGTTTTAAATTTATAACATTAAAAGCGGAAAACATCCGGGCTTTTGGTAATGTTTCCGAATAAAAGATGACGTAATGGGTATCGTGAATTACTTTGAAATAGATCTGAGCTTACCTAGTAGCAGCATTCGTTTCCAATGTGCTGTTCAATTCTTCAAATGTCATTCCAGCTCGTTCCTGAAAGAAAAACCGGCAGAAAAAAATTGAATCATTGAACTACTACTTTCGCTTCATTAGCCCCTCCCTGAAAGGGGGGGGGGGGTTGAGCCTTCCGAAAATTGCAAAGTGGGGTGGAGGTTTATGGGTAGAAAGGGATTATTTTCAGCCAAACTGAAGAGGGTAAAATCCCATTTTGAAAATCAATCAAAGGATGAAAAAAGATTAAGTGGATTAAATTTAGTTTGTAGTTTTGAGTTTTGAGTTAATGCCTTTTTGCCCAGAAACAATAAGAAAAAGTAAGTAGCTAGAAAACAGGCGAATTCAAGAAGTTCAATCCTCGCAAAAATTTTAATTTCTTAACTCAAGTCCACTCGAAATCTAATCCACTTTTAAGATATGGTATACAAACCAGTTGTGTTGGAAAAGTAGATCTAGTTGTTGGTTTCAGTCCTTTGGGTGACTGAACACCTTTGATGGTGACGTAGAATGTGGAATCGTATTTGAAACGTGACCCGTACATCCACCACTGGTAGATCTAAAAGAACAAAAATGTAGAATCATGTTTGACAAGTGACATAATTTAACACGTGACATATTTAACACGTGACATATTTGACACGTGACATTTTTGACACGTAACCCGTACATCCACCACTGGTAAAACTACAAGAAAAAAAATGAGAAATAAAAAATTTCATAAGAACCTGTTGAGCAGTCATTTTCAACACCACTTTGGAGGATCGACTTCAGAGTGAACAAGAAATGAGAGATTCGTTTTTTTAGTTTTAGTGAGGGCGTTGAGTATAGTTTTGTGGAAAAAAATAACGTAAAGCTCAAACTTTCTCCAGACCTTCTTTATACATCCATTATCACTCAAAATAAATCGCCTAAAATCCGAGCATGGGGTCACCCTTTTTCGGCCATTCTTTATATTCCCCAGGCAAAACCCTGAGCTCTCAAAAAACTATTTCCTTACCTAACTTAAGATATTTGTCCTCAAAGTTGGCTTTTTCAGTTCTTTTTTTGTCCTTTTCGTCATTTTTTGCAACTTTGACTGCAAATAACTCTGTACGGGTGCAGAAAATTCCTTCAACTGTTTCTATTTAAAATACGAAATACCTTTTCGGAGAGGCCAAGGCAGATAAAAAAAACGTATAATTGTCGCTATTGGGTTTTAAAACTTTAAAAAATAATATTCCACACTATTGTTTTACCTCGATTCCAGCATTTTCTGAAGGTCGAACACGCGATTTAGTTACTGGTTGATACAGCTGCAAGCGCAATCTCTTGTCTGTATTTGTTACACCAGTGGTTGGACTCACGAGCTTAAAATAATGAAAAAGAAAAACATGAAACCTTGAAAAACACCTTGATTTTACTCAAGGAGACGTTACTATATGTGAAGAGAAACCCAATATATTTTAGGAATTTAGAAGAAATCATATTTACTTTATAAACGCGATAAAGAGAAAATCTTAGACTAGTAACTAGTCGTTGATTCAACACAATACGCTACGCGAGCAACACACTTACTACGTTTTCTCTGAGTACAGAGCTCTCGTGCCGTTCCCTTCTTTTTCATAAGAATATTTTTCACGCGCGTATCACATTTACTGCGTTTTGTGACTCAGGAAAACCAGAAAATCTATGAAAATCTAAATACCTTCAAGAATGCCCAAGCTATCCGGTGCCACCCTTTGTCTGTTTTGGAATACTCTTTATTGTTCAAATTCATTTGCATGAAATCAAGAAGCTACGTAAAAAAAAGTTATAAATTATGATGAGCCTATATTTTGTTCGAATGAACCCCCAAGCGAGGAAACAAGGTCAGGTTTAAAAATAATCAAATCGTACTATCTAGGTTCTTTTTTTAGGTGTGGTCAATGCAAAAAAATAGTCTTTTTGACACAAAGTTTCATCTAACTGTTGGGATAAGGTAGAAAATCGTACCCTGCTTATGGTAGTTTGGGGCAATGTAAAGTTGGTACACTATAAGTAAAATTAGAAGCTTTTTGAAGTTAGATTTTTACATTAGAAAAAAAAATGTAACATGTTGTAAGATAACAATGCTGAAAAAATCACTCAAGTTGACGAAAATATCATTCAAAATTAAATGTAGTTACTTTTAGTTTACCTTATCGGACAAAACAATGTCGGACTAACTTTTCGTCGGACTAAATTATTCGTTGGACATAATTTTCGTCACTCACAAACATTTTCGTCACTTTTGTCCAAAAAAACGCCAATTTTAGCCTAAAAATTTATTTTTTTGGACTTTTTTTTCGTCGGACAAAATTTTGGTCACCTCCAAAAATTTCGTCACTTTTGTCCGACATTTTTTGCCCAGTAAGGTATCATGATTATGAGATTTATAGCTGTTGAGATGTACTGTACTGCATAAGAATCACCCCAGCGCACAGAGCGTTAAAACGTCGTAAAAAAGTTGAAACACGTCTTACGTCTTACGTCTGCTGGGACAGTACTGACAACAAATTTCAATACCTCAAAAAATATAACAACAGATGGACTATCTTGTTCTCGTTGAAGAAAATAAGAATATCGTTCGTTGTAAATGATTGTCTCCTCCCAAGCAGGCGTCAAAGTTCTGAAAAAGATATTTAAAGGTGAAACACTATGTAGAATTCTTCTCATAACGGAAAATTCCACTTCATTCTTCTTCAAATTAATGAATTCAAATCAATTACCTTAGCTTATAGGAAGAAATTTTCACGAGAAGACATTTTCACGCGAAGAAATTTTCGCAGAATTCAATTTCGTAATTTATGGGATATTATGTGGTAAATTTATAGTCTAGTTTTCTTAAAAAGGTCAAAATTAGGGAGTAAATAATATGACGCAAACTGACTTTTTCCGTGTTTCGTGGCATTTTTATTTAGTAATCTTGGAGTAAACTTCTTGTTTACCCTATAAAAAAGAGTGCTAAACTTGGTAGCATAATACATATAAAATGGCACAAGTAATAATATTAGTTTTTGTTCTCGACATGGCTCTGACTGGGGTTCTAGGTCATCCCTAAGAATTTAGGTACCCCCCCATAAAAATAGACATTCGTAGGTACCCCCTGTGAATAGGTACCCCTAAAGATCACACATTAATGGGTACCCCCTGTGATTTGACACCTCGTGTAATTTAAGGAAATCCTTGCTAAGCACCCCTGAATCTCATAGAATTGAGGCTTCCAAGTTCCCTAAAATAGATCTTGGATCATTTTGTAACAACTTGGCCTTTGCTACTGAAGATTTCTTCAGGCCACAGACCTTATGATAAGAAAATAGGTACCCCCTGAAATCAAAGGCACCCCCTAAAATTTTGTTAAATTCTAGCCCCAGCATTTTTGAGGAAAATTTTGGTTGTAGCCCCCCTGTGGCGTGGGGTAATGCTATGCCGATACTTAAGATTTCACGTCCGTAAATTTTGGGGTATAAACTGCTTTCGATACAAAACTGTTATCAGATTCAATGAACCTCATGGTTATGCATATTATTTTAACCTTTATAGCCACCGCTGTTTTTTTTTAAGATTCACATTTTTTTCACTTTTTTTCATGAGATTTAAACTTCAAAGGCAGATTGTGACCACAGGTGATAGGTTTCATTCAGGCTATTCTTTTGGCACCACTCTGAAAAGCCCTTTATCTCAGCTTTCGAAAACAACGGGAAATTTTAACTGAAAAGCAAGTGGTTTTTAGCTATGACCAATAGACTGAGGGTCGTAAAAATAGTTTAATAGTTTTTTTTTAAACACTTTCAACAATTCTGTAACATGTCCATGTTATCTTATACCTTCTCTTTTTGAAATCAAACGGTTGCGTCATCATTGGTAAAACATAATCCACGTGTTCGTTTTCAGTCTCCAGGAGTGACGTCACGTTACGAGATCTGAAGAAAAAAGCATCAAACTCAAAATCACGCTGAAGGCCGGTCTCCACTCATCAAGCCGATGATAATGAGATATTGTTAGACCATCATTGGCTTTGAAATAAATAAAGCTATGCGATTGGTTTAATCAATGACGTAATACTAGACCACCATTGGCTTAGAAATAAATGAAGACATTCGATTGGTTAAATATGACGTTACAAGTAGTGCGACTTAAAAAAAAAGTAGGACAGATGCCAAAGTTGTTTCTTTCTATTGGAAAATGACGTAAAGGTCTTTTTTTGTGTGGTTGGGTTCCTTAGTAACGTGATAAAAAAAAAGTTGTCAACTGTTCTACTTTTTTCCAAGTCGCGAGACTTGTGACGTCATTTTCAAGGTCATCTAGTATTGTGTTATCATATTTTAAAAAGGCGAGCGCTGCACTCGATGAGCGGAAACCAGACTTATTTTCTAAGGAATTTCCATTAGAAAGAAATTTGCCTCAAGATACACTAACTAGTAACAGATAAAGAATGATTCTAAAATTACTACAAAATGCAATGAATTCCTGGCGATACTGTAAATAAAGTGATTTTATGTTTAACTTTCTAAACCGAGAACATGCAAAAAAAAGCCGAAAAACCGCGAATGTTTGCCGTCGGTTTTATTTTTATGATGCAGAAAAAAAAACCGCAAAGGCCCAGCTTTTTTGGGGTGGTCCCATCGAAAAAAAGTTATTATAAAGTAAGTATACTTGTCTCTTTTCTTGACATACTGTCCAGTTTCCATGTTGACAAAATGAATTCGGATAACTGGATGATGGATTCGAATATCTGGTTTCAATTGGTCACAACGGTGAATCACCAAACATAACAGCAAGACTATGATGATGAAAATTTAGAAAAAAAAGTTGATTCAAATGTATAAAAAACATGGAGAGAAAATTACAAGAAAAGAAAAGCACCTGTCACACAAAATTACTTTACTGCATGAAAATTTATCCGCATGAAAACTTTGCGGTTTCGCGGTTGAGTTTAAAAAAATTGTTTCTGCCCTCCCCCCTTAAAATAAGGGGGCCCTCAAAGAAGGTCATTTTAAAAAGGGGAGAATTTTTTAGATTAAAAAAATAAGGGTGGAGTTTTTATCAAGGGCAGCAGAATTTCCAGCAAAAGTTGTATAAAGGAGGAGGGGGGTGGAACCCATCTTACTGAGTTGGATTTTGAAAGTAGTTAGTTCTCCGATAACAACTTTGATAAGTCAGGGAATTCTTTTTTCTCAAATTGCTTAAAAATCAGAAGAGTTTCAGCTAATCTAAGAATCTCTATTTTCTAAAATTTTCCTGGTCACACTTAACCATGGTGGGTCGTTCTCTTAATTAATGAAAAATAATGATTTCGATGATACTTTTAAAGTTATTCAACTTTTAAATGGAAAACTCAGCTTTCAGTAGGAAGATTTTACTGGTCAGAGAAAAACAAGTCATTTTACATTCAATCAATATCAGAGAAAAGTTTACTTTTTAAGCAAATTATCAGGGGAAATAATTGGTTATCACTACTGGAAACCCTAAGACAGGATTAGATAAGGGTGGTAAAGGATTAGGCAGCCTGACAGTACTAAATTGCACATTTCGTTTGGGAATACTGGGATTACATTCGAAACTGGCTAATACTGGTGTTACTGTGTTATAAAAACAGCCATGAGCTTAACACCAAATGTATAGAGACGTTTACTCAGTATTTTGAAGGGGATTGGCCTTGATTATACAGCAGCAAGAAATGAAATGGAATTACATTTTGATGACCTCTTTCCAGATTTTCGCGGGAAACTATTTTTGTAGATCAGGCCAAAACCCGCGAAACCTAATCTCTGCAAAAATTAATTCCATTAAAATACTGCTCTTTTTTATTGACATTTCTAATTCTTTTGACTTTTTGAACTTGAACTTGGAAAAAGAAAACTTATCATATTACAAATATACTTTTCACACTTAAAAGTTTTTAACTGGCAAGTAGGGGGGCCCCCAAGTAGGTATTTTAACTGTAATAATAATGATATTTTTGATGCTTAGCATTAGGAAAAACTAGATTTTGAAATCTAGGACAATGCAAATTGAACAAAATTTTCTGTGTTTGATTTTAAGGGGGACCATCCAAAATTATTTATAATTGTAAGGGGGAATTTTTTCACAAGGGACACAGAAATTTATTTCTGGGATATAAGGGGGATATTTAATAAGGGGGAATGTCCAATTAAAGGGGAGGGGGCTAGAAGAGTAGGCAGAAACCATGAAAAACCGCAAAATTCTGGTAATTAATCCAAAAAAATACATTAAAAACGAAGCGAAATACACTTTTTCTCTTGGATACGTCGCGAAATAAAATTGCCGCAAAATTTGCATTTTGGATCAACCACAAAACTAAATGTGAAAACCGCAAAATTTTCATGCAATCAAGTATTTGCCACATTTGATACCAAAACAGCTTTGTGTGACAAAATAAAACAAAATCAATTTTGAAATCATGGAAATAGAATAATAAAAACAAACAAACCGTCATCCTTGTATTTCTTATCCATAGCATTCATTATCCTCTCAGATGCAGAGGCTAAAATTCAAAGAATAAAAATGTTCATAAAAAGGTTTTATCATTCGTCACTGTTCTGGACAGGCTACCTCCTTATAAATTCCTGTTGGATTGTATTAATATTTAGTTACTACGTTTTATGCCAACGTTAAATAAAGAACAAATAAAAAAAATCAAATCGAGTCAGTTATGTTGTTTCCGTTTTAAGATTATGTCATGCATGCTGATTGTCGAACCAGATCGCCATGTGTACGAGTAGCATAACGTAAAATCTCAAAACGAAAACAATGTGGCTAACTTGTTGTCAAAACCGACCTCGAAATCAAAACCCGATCTAATGGATTAAGATACAGATCAGTGTTATCCATACTGAAAAAATTTTGGTGTCTAGAAATTTTTTGCAGCCAAATTTCCGCGAAAATTCATTTTTTCAAAAATTGGAATTTGAAAAGTGTGATTTCAAAATTGGTAAAAAAACCGCCCGTCACTGTAAAAAATAATTTTTTATTCATTTTGTCACTTTTAAATTGTTTCTAAATCAAATTTGGTTAATAGAACGTTCTTATGTTTTACATGAAGTACTATCTATACCTTTCCGCCTTCCCTTCTTCTCTTTAGGCTTCTTGCTCTGCAAAGAAATATTGAAGAGAAATTTTAGAGAAAAATAAACTTAGCAACAATCAAGGCTCATTTTTCCCCCCAGTGGAGAAAACAATCACTACAGTGGAAAACAGGTTGTTCTCTCTCACCTCAATGCTAAAATAATTGAATAGAAAGAGTCATTCCATTGAAAATATAATGAACGAAAAAAATACTTTTCGGGTCCCGCCGGAAAACATTTCCCATTTGACCCACCCCAGTGGGCCTGAAAGTTTTGGCATTCACCTTATTGAGCTTTGATGCTGGAGAAAGAGACATATGTTTCCCCTCTGGGTAAAAGAGACAGGGGTTTATATTTTAAATGAATCTATTGATTTCCCAGAGAATATGAATGACACAATCAATATCAAACCTTTGACTCTTTCTTTGGTTCGATTCTGTCACCATTTTTTTCCTGGGTCTCTGGACCTTCATAATTGTCTTGGTCATCAGCAACATTATTAAAACTTTGTTCAAATGCATAATTCTCCTCTCCATCTTCCTCTCTATTTCGGAAAAAAAAGTTAAGAGAAACATTTCACATAAACCCTGAACACCAATTTGACAACGATGCAAAATTTACCATCATAGAAACAAAAACAAAATCAATTGAAGAAAAATACAACATCTTACTGAAACGCAAAAATATCCAAAAATATCCAAATAAAAGACACTAAAACCCTATGGACGGAATCAAGAACTCAACGACGTTTAGAAACTTCAAAAAAAACACAAGCGTTCATTAAAAAAGATGAAATTAAACAATTTCAAAACTCTCCAAAAAATTTATACTCGAAAAAAACCTTCCTACTCGTTCTTTTCCAGCTATATTGGATTTAGCCTAAACGGTGATTGAGCCTCTTATTTGGGACAAAACCTGATTTATAATATGTTAGCTATAAGCACAACTATCATCGCATTGGAAATAAACTAAAATCTACTTTTCTCCATTCCTTGTTTTGAGATATTTTAGATATTATGTTATATAAGAGCCTTTTCTGTATTATCTCAAATATCCTGGGAAATGGTAGCGTAGCTTGTAGATTCTGAAATGCCATTTTTTAAGCATTTTTGGCGATAGTGCGAATCAAAACTCCCCCTGGGGAACGCTCAAAAATGAACCAATTGAATTATAAATGATTTTGGATGTCTTTAAATAAGTAAAATTTACACAAAAAATAATAACCAATTACTTTAATTTTCAATTTTATGACTTTTGATTATTATTATGCCCACTCCTAATTCTGTATTACGTCAAGTAACTCATTTCATTTTGTGCCTCCGAGGGCTAATTTCTTTCATTTTGTGCATACGCTTAAAATAGGGTATTACATATTTCTTTTACCATATTATGGTGTAACTATTTCTTATACAACGGGAAATTTGAAATAGGTCTTACTTTGATTGTTCATTCTTTGACTTCTTATTTCTTGAAGCAGACTCCTCAACAGTTCTTTTCTTTTTCTTTCGAGATTTTTCCTTTAGATGAGCAGACTTGATCTCTTCATCTATAAATTTATGAAAAGTATGTTCGATAAAATTAGCAAGAAAATCCTCAAAAATAATTTTTAGAAACAGTATCGTAGCCACCAGCGGGGGCCGGGGGGACCAACGAATTCCTAGCCGTCACCCCAACCATGACAGGGTCTCCTGATACTAAACATATGGCCCCTAAAATATATTAAGTGTCTACAGCACTAGAAATTGAAATTGATTTGCAAAAACTTTGAGAAATAATGAGAAAATAAAACAAAGATTGACCTTCATCTTGGGCTAAGTCTTCCAGTGATCTGGTTTGCTTCTTCTTAGTGCTTGAAGGTTTAGATATCTGAAATCAAAGAAATGTTGTCTTTTTAATTTGATGTTTGTTGTTTCAATGTAAAAATTCCCTTAATAAGAGTTCCCAGCAGTTCCGCATACATATGATTGAGTTACACATTATAAACGATTCGATAGTTCTCAAAAATTGTTAATAGAAGACTTTTTTGATCGAGGATGAACGATTTCAATACAGTGATGAGATAAGAAGGCCAGAAAGGCTTGCTTTGTATCCCTGATAAATTGTAAAAAAAAGATGTAATATTAACTTTGAGCGTAGGGTTAACTGGAAGTTCAAGTAATGTCAACTATCTTTATTAACCCTTTCCGTGCCGAGGCCTTTTTATATGACCAAAAAACAGTCAAAATCTCAAAAAAATTAATTTTTGGCAAATTTTGGCATTTTTTTAACTTTTCAAGGTCAAAATCTTTTTCAAAAGACCAATTTTCGAAGTCCTTCGTGCACTGAATGTGCATTTCATTTTCATACTTAGGCCAAAAAGGAAGATTTTCAAAAGAAGTTAAAAATAGAGAAGACAGGAGGGTTTTGCCCTCCTGCAGAGCCCATGTCAGCTATAGCCGACATCGGCACTTAATTGAGTGACCCTACATATATTATGGTTGCATGACTCCAACAAATAATTTTTTTAAAAAAGCGATTCTTTAGATTATACAGTAAATTGTTTTGATTAAAACCATTATCTTCAAAAAGAAATTCCCAGACTGCTTGAATAATGAAAGAACACATCATTGTTCAAAGCTTTTTAAACTTACTGTAGCGGAATCAGCAGTCTTTGTGCGTACTTTTTCCTTTTTACTACTCCTGACAGACTGCGTCGCCTCAGAACTAGAATTGAAATCGTAAAAACTTTAATAAACAAGTACAAATTTTACATTTTCTCCCCTTAACAATTATCTTTACTAGGAAAATAAAACTAGAAAAAGTAAGTAGTATATAATACATTATATACAAAAAAAGCCAATTCACAAATTTGAGCAATATAATGATTTTAAAAAGATCTTTATTGATTAGCCACTGAAGAATATAACTTACACATCTTCACTGCCAGAACCAACATTCAATAAAGCTTCAAATCTAGCTTGTGTTCTTTGTCGTGCCGCTTTGACCTTTTTGACTTCTTTTTTCTTCTTCTTTACAAGCACTAAACATAAGAAAAAATCAAACAAATTTTTTTGTTATAATTTTAATTATATATACCTGTAATCTTTTCCATATCTTCTCATTATAACGCAAATCTTTCCAAGTAGGAAAACACACTTTTATAAGAGGAATTTTGTCGCACTTTATAGCATATGAACAAAAACGAAAGTTCTTCTTTTCTGTTCTTTGGATCACTATTGAAATAAAATTTTAGAGCCATTTAAAGACCTTTATATGCTCAATTACCTATGTGTCTATGACGAAGAGTAGAGACAAAAACACCTTTAAAAAGATGCAAGTGAGGACAAAAACTTGCCAATATTCCCTGACTGTGTCTAACAAACGAAAACAATCAAAGATCAAAGGGATTTACCTTCAATGCCTCAAACCAGGCGTAATCAATCGAACATAATCAAATAGCCAAGTACAAAAAGCATCATGCATAACGAAAAATGCATAATGCATAATACATAATACCTAATGAAAAATGCATATATAATTATAATAATGCAAAATGTATAATGCATAATTACGATGGCCCAGAAGGCTCAATTCTGAATTTTTGTCATAATGAGAAATTTCCAAGCGAGCGGCCAACACGTTTTGTCTTTAAAATGGATGTCGAGTTACATGAAATGAGTAAAGAATTTTGAGTTGCTCAACACTCAGTTTAACAATAAATCCTTACTAACTAGACAAAAACAATACAACTTCAGAGAGATTTTGAATTCTGTCAACGTGGAACAACTCAACATAACTCTTATTTGAGTAACTCTCGGAGTTCTATCAACTCAAAATATATAACTCTTAGATTAAAAGACAACTCAAAACCAGTCTTCGAAACTCGTAACCCGCATAAGCCAAATAACTTGTAAAATAAAATTCAACTCGTTAAGTGCGCATCCAAGGGCCATCGTAATAATGCATTATGCGTTATGCATTATGCATTTTTCATTAGGTATTATGTATTATGCATTTTCCATTTTTCGTTGTGCATTATGCGTTTTGTACTTGGCTGAATCAAATTGGTTTTTAATCAAATTTATCAAATCTAATCAAATTTATCAAATCTAATTGTTCGATTAAAGTTTGTTTTATCAAATATATTGAGTAGTAATCAAACTAATCAAATTTTTCAAGGTTCTTTTCAAATAATTTGATTACTTTCATTGAGTTTATAATATAATTGAAATTGATCAAACATTATTATTGAACACATCGAACACTAATCAAATGCTATTGAATTTCATCAAACTCATTAAATTTTAAAAGGTTATTTCAGATCTCAATTAGTTTGATTAGCATTCGCTTAATTTCACTAATCGAATTTTTAATCATTTGATTACGTTCAATTTAATTTAATTAATTCATCGGTAATTGAATTATTCGATTGATTAAATAACGCCTGGCTCAAAGCCATTGAAGGCAAGTTGTGGTGAAGTTTGGCTGCTTAGCTGCATCAGCTAGAAAATAATGTAATTTTTATCATCCCCACAACTTATCTTCATTGAAAAAGAAGAAGAAACGGAAATGGCTCTTAAAGAAAGAGTCCTCAAAACGAAAGGCTACACTTTCCATATTATCTAAACAGAATTGTTATAACTTTTAACAACATACAGTTATTTGCATTGGAAGTTGATAAAAATCAAGGAAATTGTCAAAAATTCTTGTTTTGATTTGAAATTTTCACTGTAGCCTAGAATCATGTTTCTCCACTACTCTGAAAAATAGCTTTTCAGGGGTAAAGCTAATAAAGATTTATGGCTGAGAAACCAAATTTAGCATAAAAAAACCTGTACTTTTCTGCTCATAACCTTCCATAAAAAGGTTCCCACATCAAGCAGTTTTTTTAAACAAACCTTCCTTGACCCGAAAATATTGATCTTAAATGTGTTCCAGGTCATTAATGAGATACTTAACTTTTTAATGATTAGTCTTTATGGTGGAGTGCAGACTGTATATAATACAGACTAGGCTGAGTACCGTCAAGTTATACAACTTGCACACTCCAGTTACAACTTGCACACCACCATCCTCAAGACTTCGCTGGTCGCAAATGATAATGACGGCTCAAAATCGAAAGCGAAACTTAATTCATAACTCTGCGGGGGA